>RSEF01000003.1:119312025-119342088 GCA_003993805.1 Himantopus leucocephalus
CAGGATGCCATTGGCCTTTTTGGCCACCTGGGCACACTGCTGGTTCTTATTCAGCCGGCTGTCCACCAATGTCCTCGTATGATAAATCAGAAAATTGCTATGTGGAAGTTTGTAAACATTCCTCTGGTATTTAAGTGTTTAAAATATAATTGAGGCATTCATAGAACAGAATCGCAGTTTAAGTTGGAATAGACCTTTGCAAGTCATCCGGTCAAACCTGTTCTTAAAGCAGAACTAACTCTGAGGTTACGGGATCACCTAGACCCAGGTGCCCACAACCATGTCCAGCTGGCTTTTGAATATCTCCAAAGACAAAGACTCCGCAACCTTTCCAGGCAACCTGTTCCAGCGCTCGGTCACACTCACAGCAAAAAAGTTTTTCCTGATGTTCAGATGGAGTCTTGCATGTTTCAGTTATGCCCATTTTCTCTGGTCCTGTCACTGGGCACCAGTGAAAAGAGCCTGGCTTCATCCTTTCTGCACCCTTCCTTCAGGTATTGGTATATCCCTCAAACCTCTTTTTCTCCTGGTTAAACATTTCCGCCTCTCAGGCTTTCCTCATAGGAGACATGCTCCTGTCCCTATGATCCACAGTAACTACAGAGACCATAATGCAGTAACACATGCACACATGGTTTATTAGACAATATTTATGCCACCTAAGGAAAACTGTAAAAATCACAAGCAATGGATTAAAGCAAAACCTCATGTATTTTGGCAAGTTTAGTAACTGCGAATAACACATATCTCATATTAGTGGAGAAAAGATCAAGAAAATATATTCAGGATCAAAAAATTCATATAACATTTGTTCAAGGTCAGCACAGCTAGGTCTACTAATCTTGAATGGGCGCCAAACATCAACAAGCTTGTATATCTTTGCAGTATGTTGCAACATACCTGTTCTATAGAGTATCACCACTATTTGTGCATTTACTTTTGTGAAGTCTGTATTTTCTGAGGCTTAAAGTATTACAAAGCTTCAGTAGGCTCACTACCACCACCAGAAGAGTGGACACAACTGTCTTAATATACAGACATGGCCCACAGTTACAGATTTATTGAAATCTCCCTTTTTGCAGACTAAGTCTGAAATAAATGCTGTACGTAGCTAACACTGCATACAGATGCCACGGCTTCACTCAACAGAGGGAAAATATTAAATAATAGTAATCTGAGCATGCATCTGAGATCTGAATTTTATAAGGAGAAAATAATAATGACAGCGCTTACATGGTACATAGAACTACTCTAGAATCACAAAGTATTTTTCACAGACTAATGAATTAAATGCCAATGTCTGTGTGAACTACATAAGATAGCTTCTTGCTCCAAAATGTTCAACATATCCAATGAAGAGGAATGAACCGTAACTTCAAATGCCACAATTTCTGTACTGAGCAAAACTATATAAGGAGTGTGTGTAAAGAGTATGACAGTTATGCAGAGTCAGGCCACATCCAAGAACTCTTAAAACCTAATGGCATGTTTGAAAAATAGTTTTACAATGTGAAATGAACATAAAAATATGCCAATCAATTTTTGAGATTTCGAAAGCTACACATTATAATGGAGTGGCATGGAAAGGCCTGATTTATGAATTATAGTGCGATCACACTTTGAATTTTACATTAACTTCTGAGCTCATGCTGTGACACGTGAGTCAACTAAAACAAAAAATAAAATGAAAACAGTTTAAGCTTTAGATCAGAGCAGAACTTACCACTTTGCAGTAATACTATAACTTAGTTAATATACAGACCATTTTATCAATCAATCTCTACGCCCTTTACCAAAGGGGTAGTTCTCATCCTATTTATGGCAGAATGAAAGACCAGGAGTGCAGGCCCAGTTTTCTGAATCCAGCTGGGCCAGCTTGACCCTTAAAGGCAGTCTTTTGGAGGAAAATATTCCATATGGAACACTGAAGACGCAAAACAGTGAAAACTACACAAAGCTGTAAAGAGATGATGCCTTTCTTTTTTTTTTTTTCTGCAGAGAGAAAGGCTAACCTTTGTTGATATGTACACAGATGATCCAGTTCTATCTTCAGATGATTAATTATTAAAGGATTTTCAGTAGCACCTCTGTTTGGCCTGGATGATATCCTAATAGACCAGAGCCTTGCCCCTACCTTTCTCTGTGGTCAGTAGGGATTTTCTCACAGAGCACCAACAACCAATTCCAAATCTCTTAATGAGCCCGGCCACACACAAAATCTTTCATCAGTATAAAAAAAAAAAAAAACAAAACCGAAAAGATGGATAATCACTTTTTCCAGACTAAATTAGGGCTGTGACTGTCACTGCATCACACAATGATGAAATGCCCACCTCTCCATTTGCAGAGTGCCTGTGTTAGGACATTACAGTCCCTGAGAAGCAATCTGCAACAACATATACATATGTATGTATGTATAATAAAAATACAAGAAAAAATGTTGGAAAATGTAAATTTGAAAAAATTAAATGACTATATAAAAAGAGATATCAACTGAGGCCAGAACTGAGGGGGGAAAAAAAAAAATCGGCAACACAGTATGTTGAACTTTTTATACATCCAAATACTGGAACGTGAGAAAACTGCATAATAAAGATTAAAATATGACTGCCTTTGGCTGGGAAAGGAAATTGCATTTCAGGTTCATGTGTATACCATTTGATAGAGCTAGAGCTTTAAAGTAGTACAGAGTTGCAATATGCCAACTATGCGTCAAAATTATATGAAAACTAGGATGACTTCACTTGGATGTCTATAATACAGTAGTAATGAGCCAAAAAAAAAAAAAGTATTTCAATTTCGTGACTGTTTTATAAGATATAGCATGTATCCAATGCAAAGAAATTTCTAGGTGCTTCTGTAGGTATTGACAACTAATTTTTAACATTACACGATACCATATGGGGTGCAATCAATAGTACGCACACTTAATTTTCCATTGTTTTCCTTACGTCACTTCCCGAAGTGAACAGAAGGTAACATTTAATGCCAAGTCCTAAAGTTACTCAACATCTGGAGCCTTCATTGAGTTGAGAGGGTTTTGTGGATACTTAGTACATTTTAGAATGAGGCCTAAAGATCACGCTAGAGAATCACAGAATCTCCCAGATTGGAAAAGACTTGTAAGGTCATCTAGTCCAGTCATTAACCTAACACTGACAAGCCCACTGCTAAACCATGTCCCTGAGCACTATATCTACATGACCTTTAAATACCTCCAGGGATGGGGACTCCACCACTGCCCTGGGTAAGTAATGGGTTCCAATGCCTGATGACCCTTCCAGTAAAGAAATTCTTCCTAATATCCAACCTAAACCTTGCCTGGCTTAACTTGAACCCATTTCCTCTCATCCTATCACTTGTCACTAGGGAGAAGAGGTCAGTCCCCATTCTCTACAGCCTCCTTTCAGGTAGTTGTAGAGGTCTCCCCTCAGCCTCCTCTTCTCCAGGCTAAACAATCCCTGGTCCCTCAGCCGCTCCTCATAAGACATGTGCTCCAGACCCCTCACTAGTTTCATTGCCCTTCTTTGGACACGCTCTGGCGCCTCAATGTCCTTCTTGTGGTGAGGGGCCCAAAACTGAACACAGTACTCGAGGTGGAGTCTCACCAGTGCTGAGTACTGGGGTAAAATCACCTCCCCAGCCCTACTGGCTACACTATCCCTGATACAGGCCAGGATGCCATTGGCCTTCTTGGACACCTGGGCACACTGCGGAATGGAAAGCTGTGAAATTCACTGAACTTCCCTTTGGTATTGCTTTAATGCATGCATACATAAAGAGAAGGGGAAAAAAAAAAACCAAAACCACCAAACCAGGCATTTCAGGTTTGGTTTCTTTCTGTGTTTGACATATTGTTTTTAGTGCTGCTCTGTTACTTAAAATACATCGTGTACACTAACAAGAAGTCCTGAATAGCATCAAACTTTAAGAAAAATCCTCTGAGACCCACCAGCTTTGTTTCTTCCTGTTGCTCAGAGATGAATAAGTAATAATTTAATCCTAGACATAAATTATAATACTCTTCTTGGTTAGTAAACTGGCACTGCAAGTAGCTATAACTTCTTTCTTTCTACAGCCTTGAGGGCAAGCACACACACATGAGAGCAATCAGGTCGTGCTCTACCTTTAAAACTTAAGTGGGGAATTATTCTGTGCGTACTGCAGAGGCCCTTAGTCTTATCACACTGTGCCCATCTTGAACAGTGCCCAGTGTCAGAAGCTACAAGCCAGTTATTTTCAGGTTAAAAGTTTTCATCGTTACAAATCTCATTGCTTGATGGGGATTTGCAGACTTTTGATTCAATCTACAGGTATAGAGGGAAGCAGATCACCCTCTATGGCTTAATTATGCTATCTGAAACCTGTATTCACTACAGTAGATAACTCCTCTGTTCTTCATGTGCATATAAAAAAATAATAAAAATTAAGTCTAATCCTACTTTGTATATAGTCAACAAGGGCTCACTAGGGATTAACTGCTCTTCATTGATGAAACATAGATGTCACCTGTTCACATTGTAAATCAATCTAAATTGCATCAAATAATATAAGACTATTTTCCCACAGAGTTCGGAATTAAGACCAAAAGTTACTGTCAGCATCATTTTGGGTACTTCATTAGCTTTAAGGCCATTCTTTGACAGCTACAGCGTGGAAGAGGGAGGCTGGGGAATAGCAGCAAACCTCTCAGATTCCAAAGGGGGGAACGATCTGCATTAAACAATTTCACTGAGGGAAATGTTGCATCCACTTAAAAGAAAAGATTAGGAAAAAAAGGCAGCTTTGCTGACAGAAGCAAAGTTGAGATGGAATAAGTTTTTCCTCTTGCTGAGGAAAAACAAAAGGCGGCAAACAAATACATAATTTTTTTTTTTAAAAAAAGCTCAGTTCTCATTTAATATGTCTACACCACAGGCACACTTGAGCAGGAATTACACACACAGTCACAGATGTATACATATTTAAGAAATCAAGTCACAATGTTGAATCTACAAGAAATGAAGGCCTGACCAAACATCCACTGAGAACCACGGTAACAGTCCCATTGATATTACAGGTACAGAGTGAAATTCTGCTTGATATAGGTATGGAAATATATTAATACACTCCAAACAATTGCAGCTACATACAATTGGTTTTCAGAAGTATATTTTAGCTAGACAGAAATATCCAGGTGTTCATCCTTTTTGGTTTTGTACCTATTTCAAAAATGTTTTTAAAGCATAGCTGTTCTGGTGATTATGTATGTGATTATGATGTATATTTTTCAGGGAGAGGGAAAGGGAAGACAACAAGGTGACAGAAACAAAGGAAAGGGGACAAGGGAAAGGGGACAAGGACAAGGCATCAAGGATAACTTCACCTTCCTCAAACAATCCAAAGCTGCTCCTGTGAAGCATTGCCATATATGCTGCTTACTTGTGAAGACACAAAAGTTAGGCTAAATTTTAAATGGACATGTATAGGTTTATTTTCCTCTATTTTCTTTATTTCTTTACTCATGTGTGGAGGAGTATGTACTACTGCTTAAAAAATAGTTGTATTTTGCAGTTCTGTAGGTTACATTAGCTTTTCATGTCCTACAAATCAATAGAAATACATAAATACACTAAGGTTAAGACATAGCAATAAAAGGTGACAAAGCCTATTATGATCCATATAAACCTATTTGCCCAAAATTCACATAGTTCTTTTGTGAGTATTCTTTTTGCTTCAAACTGTAAGTACCAATTAAAATCTCAAGATTTTTATGCAGCTTTTTATCTTATTTTCTACATCTCTCATCTTTTCCCAATCCCCTCCCTCCCACTATTTTTTCTAACCTTTTTATTATTAGGAGAAGGGTCTTTCCTAATGAAAGAATAACAGCAATAAATTCCTAAGCATTTTTTTAAATTATTCTTCTATAAGTCTAAAATCTCTTCAAAAAGGCTATTTTATAAATAGGAAGACAGCACCCAAAAAGTTAAATCACTTTCCCAACATTATGAGAAAATTTCAGTTCCAGGATGAGAAAAGAAATATAAATTTCTAGTTACCATAGTTCATTAAACATCATGCTACACTGTAGGACAAGGATAACTAACAACTTTTTGAAGTCTGCTTTAGAACAGGAATCCAAAGTTTACAGTACTATTCCTCACACCCCAGATGTTTAGTGTTTTTGTTTCTTTCCCTGCAGTCAAGTTGTTCTTGGAATCATCACCTTTCCCTTCTACCTTACCAATGTGAGGTATTTCAAATTAAAAACGTCTCACAAAATCTTCACAGCATGACAAATTTATAATCAGCTAAGCAATTTTCAGACCCTGAGACAGTCAGAAGTACTCAGCATATCACCTTAGAAATTTTAATGAGCATCATTAGAGCAGACACTTATTCTAGTACATGCACTGCAGTCTGGGAACTGTTCAATGAGGAGTTTATGGTCCTTATTAGACTTCAGCACATTTTTCTTCTCGTGATTTCCATTAGTTCAGAAATGGTTTTAAATCTAGCTCAACATGCCTACAGTTAACCTAATAAAAGATGAAACCTGCTTTTAGGCTCAGATCTTCTCAGGTATTCTTACTTTTTACACAGATTTTATATCTGATTAATATTAAGAGAACTGCTTTCTTCAAATAACCTAAGAAATTTGGTGTCACCACCGGACTTTAAAGGCTTTTTCATCAACAAACATATTTTATATACTGTAAATATTTTATAAATAGGTACTACATTGTTATCAGAAAACATTTTGTATTACTCTGTACTCATTACTGCAGTAATGGTGTGTTTTTATACACATACTTTAGCTTTGATAGCTCCTTTTACGTTTAGTCCACTAAAATTCTGTATCAATTATTCTGTTCAAGACTGCATAATATATGTCTCTTTCTTTCAGATTTCAATTTCATCAATGTAAACAAGTTATTTTCAGAATGGTTAGAAAAGGCAGTTCCTTATATTCCATGTAAGCAATAATTGTCAAATAGCTAGAAAGACACAAAGTGTTTTGGTGAATAATGATTAACAAATATTTTCTAAGGAAAATTATGATCATCAGGGGGGCTATGTACCAACTACAGATTATTTGTGCTTTTCTTTAATGTCATTGACAAAAGTTTTTTTTTCTCCTGGTCTCCTGTAACCAGGTTTCTTCAGTAATTCTGTGTCACAAAATTCTAACTAATGAAAGACAGGCACAGTGATTCACTACTGAATCCTTACCCATCTGTCCTGGTTTCAGCTGGGACAGAGTTAATTTTCTTTTTAGTGTTTTGTGTGTTTCAGGTTTTGTATGAAAGGAATGTCAATAGTATATATTGTTTCAGTTGTTGCCAGGCAATGTTTATAGTTTTCAATGTCTTTTTTCAGCTTCCCATAGAAGCTGAGAAGAAGGCTAGACAGAATGATGGAATGGCCAATAGGAATATTCCGTACCAAAGATATCATGCTCAGCATATAAATGGGTTTGGCCCAGGGGGAGTGGGGGAAATCAGTGATCACTGCTTGGGAGGGTGACAATTCAACAGTCAGTGGGAGTGACTTGTGTCATTATTATTGTTATTTTCCTTTTCTGTTATTGTTCTACTAACTAGTCTTTATCTCAGCCCATGAGGTTTGTTTGCTGGTTGGGGGTTTTTTTTNAAGAAGGCTAGACAGAATGATGGAATGGCCAATAGGAATATTCCATACCACAGATATCATGCTCAGCATATAAATGGGTTTGGCCCAGGAGGAGTGGGGGAAATCAGTGATCACTGCTTGGGAGAGTGACAATTCAACAGTCAGTGAGAGTGACTTGTGTCATTATTATTGTTATTTTCCTGTTCTGTTATTGTTCTATTAACTAGTCTTTATCTCAGCCCATGAGGTTCGTTTGTTGGTTGGGGTTTTTTTTCCCCTTTCCCGTCCTTTTCTACCTCTTGTCCCTACTCTTCTTGGGGGAGAAGGTGGGGTGAGCGAGTGGCTGCATGGTCCTAGCTGCCAGCTGGGGTTAAACTACAACACCAAGTTCATGAAATGCTGGATTTAGACAATGTACATGAACATCTGCTATATCAGGCTTTAGTGCTACTTTATATAAACAGTTGGCTTCCCAGAGAGGTGGTCGATGCCCCAAGCCAGTCAGTGTTTAAGAGGCATTTGGACAGTGCCCTGAATAACATGTTTTAACTTTCGGTCAGCCCTGAAAATGGTCAGGCAGGTGGACTAATTTGATCATTGTAGGTCCCTTCCAACTGAAAATATTCTATTCCAGTCTATTCCATTCCACTCAGAACTGACTGAAAGCCTTACTCAGTGCCACTGTGGAATCTCATTTATACAACTAACAGGGAGAGGCAAACTATAACAGTTTGCCTTTTGTCAAATTAAGCATCAGATAGCTATTTTATTTACAGTAAAAAAAAAAAAAAAGAGATTTGGATAAAGAGTGCTGATAAAGGATTTTTTTTTTAAATCAACATAAACTTAAAATCACTGTTAGCTCCTGAACAGAATAAATATGCATGTACACAGCTGTGCAATATTATTATCTCCTTGCATAAACATTTATATCTTGAAAGCCGTTTCTGATGTCTAAAACCAAGGCAGAGTTTAAGCATATCTCCACAGGTCCAGAAAGCTCTCAGTCTAAGGGCTTTTCAGCTCTGAAGATGTCCTTTTTTCTTGGATGCTGGCACGGTGCAACCCCTTATTTTAAAGAAGATTTAAATCCACTGCTTAAAGCCATATAACACAGAATTATCTCTGTACCCCTCATTGGTGCCAGAAGCACCTAGACTTGCCCATGTGCTGTAAAGGAACCTCTGCATGAATTTGAGTTCTCCAAGTCACCCCAAAAGTGTCCAGACATCTATTTGTCGGTCTTTGGGGGCAATCTAACATCTGGGCAGGCCCTCCAAATTCATATATAAAAATACTGATATCTGATTTATAATTAATTTTGATTCATGAGGTTTATGAGGGTATGTGGAGGGGTGTTGTCAGGGGATTTTCCCTCAGGGTATGTGGGAGTCTCGTCTCCTCCCCTCAGTATAATATTTGTATGTAGGTTCTGTTCTGTTTTGGCACTGATATTTTTAAGACCTCTAATCACACATTTATGCTATCACTACCAACATCTCGCAACTCGCTTAAGTGCTTGCCTCTCTTTGACTGGCGCTTTTGAGATACTTATAAAAGATGCCTACCTCTAATCCAAGAGCTGGCTAAATATGAGACCTACCATCCTGCAGGTCACGTGGCCTCCTGTTCTTGAGCCACAGAGCTCAAGCATACAATATTGAACAGCAAACCATCATATCTATGTTTTTTATGTACATAGATTAAGTCAGCTTTCCATTAGGCAATATAACATGGGGTTTGAAAGCCCAAGAAAAGGGACTGTATAAATATAAGTTACAACAGGAGTACAGGTAATTTCTTTTCTTATTGGTTCTAGTCCCTAGCTGTCTTATGGCTTCTTTCTGGCAGGACCCGATGGCTTGCACTCATAGCTACACAAATACTCGGGATGCATATGGAGCCAGTCCAGGTCTGCCAAAGCCTTCATAGACCCTTTCCAGAGCTGTGCTTACTCAAGAAGCAACACATGCACAGTCAGTAGCATAGTGACTGAACTAATGAGCCCTGCTAAAGCCACGTGACCTGGATCGTGTGTGCATCTGCATTGCCCACACAATCATTACTGGAGCGCTGTCCTCCCTGTCCTTTCATTTTTAAATTGTTGTGACTCTCATTATCTCATTTACAAAAAAGAGTACAGTTCACTGATGATTCCTCACCCATCTAAGAGCCAGTGCAAAGGCTGCCTGTCAAATATGAGAATCACAAACTTGGTTTTTAGCTGTTTCTTACATGAAAAGAGCAAAATTCAAGCAAAGATAAATACATAAATGTAGGAAATAACTTGCCATTTACATTTGGGTAGAATCTTCTAAAACTCACTTCCACCTAGAGCACAAGCGAGCTGGAGCAGAATTGGGGGTGAGGAGAGGTGTGCACTGATTAATGTCCACTGGGACCTTAATTTGACAATTGTAATAGGAAATAGCAGAGGTAGGTTGTATTTTATGCGACCGATAATGGTCGAAGTCAGACCTCACCAAAAAAAATCACCAGTGTACTATGTAACCAGTCTAATCAGTGGATTATATCGAGAAGGAAAAAACTTTGGTATAAAACACTGTGCTATACACCATAATTTGCAAGAAAGGATTATGCTTTCAGGGATTTACATCTGCAAATCAGAGAGTACTGTGTTTGTAAAATTTAAGATTTATTCTCATTTCATAGATTACACAAAAAAAAAAAATCATTAAGCCAAGCAGATGCCGATCTGTTTGGAGACAAATTTTCATTTCAGGACTAGATTTCCATAGAGCACAGAAATAACAGAAAGCGGGTCTGGGAGGGACTTGGAAGATAATCTGGTAAAATTACTAGAAGGGACTCGGTTTTCACAAGACTTCAGCTCCCATACAGACCCTTGAATAAATGGCAGATACTTAGAATAGTTTAGCATCTAGTGACATTGAACTCCAGATTTTCAACAGCTCACTAGCCAACACAGTGAGTTCTACTGAGAATTTAACCACTTATCTTTCACCCAAATGGGAATAGAGCGTGTTACAAAAACTGGCCTTTGCTGAATGCATTGAACACTTCTGCAATCTTGTCATTAGCGCTTTTATTAGGATCAGGACTTTGAACTCTGCTTTGAAGTGAGCAGGAAGCCAACACACGCACACAAAGTAAGTGTTCACATCAGTCTTCATTGCTAATGAAGTGTATTCTGTATGCTACGACAGCTCAGGATTTTTTTGTAGCTATTACCTCCAAACCCAGGTAGATTAAGTTAAAGAAGTGCAGTCTGAAACTGAAAAGTACAAAACACAAGAAGGAAAGAAAAAACCTTCAGCTACTTAAAAAAGAGCAAGAGGACAATATCCATACACTTGCTGAAAATAGGTTTCTCCAAATAGTGTTCATACTGACCAGATCTCACAAAACAAAACACGGTGAATTGAAAAATCAGTTCCATCTGCAAAAATCTGTATGAACAGTTTTAGTCATACCCAGAACAAGGTTCCTCTAAATCACACTCCTTCTCCCACATATACTAAGAAGGGAGATATATGAAGCAATTTTAACTCTTAGAGTGGTCTATACCCAGTAGAGGGAGGAAATAGTCTATTTTGCTCTAAACTGAAGTTGTCCCTGTAGTACCCTAGCAAATGAGCAGCGGTAATGCATAAATTTTAATCTTGAAAAACCAAGTTGCTTCAAGCTTTTTAATGTAGCTCAGTGTAGAAAAATATTTAGAAAAAGAGAACACTATTTTCCCAACATTTGACAAGAACTATTATTGAATAAAACTATTATTAAATTAGGGCAAACAAAATGTTTGAATATTTTATGTAAGAGCTAGAGTAGACAAAGCATAATTTCTGAAAGAGAGAGAGTAAATTTATCATCCTGACACAAATAATCCTGGGTTTAACCGTCATCATTGACAAAGTGTTTTGAGGTCTCCAAGACACAATGGGGGTATTTCTGATGTTAATAAACTACAACAGCATTGTGAGAAAGTTGACAAAGTACTGCTTATCTTTGTCTGCGTGGGAAGTAATTTCTTTTTCCAGAAAGAAGATGTGCAAAATATAGTAAATTACTAGTTTTGGAATTGCAGGATGATATTAATTAAAACAATTTTAGTTTATTTAGAATCTTACAGATCATTTTGCTTCCATTTGCAAATTTTGCTTTTTGGCATTATTATTAAATATTACGGCAATTAATCATATCAAAGTACTTCAGAGGTGTGGGTTTTTTTTTCATATAAATCATATACAGTTTAATTTATACTTCATGATGTTTCATCCTGCTTGGAAAGTGGAAAAACAGCACAACATTTTTCCCCAAAAAAAAATGATGTAAGCAAAGAAATTTTCATTCTGAGCTTTCAGTAAAGATCTCAAATAAAATATAATAAGTACAGAGGAAAAGAAAGGCACGGAAACCAAAGGAGAAGTTCTGAGTATGAGCTCTTTAAGTGCCAAGATTGTTTATTCTGTCTTACATCATTTTTGTATAGGTATAACTGTATGCTAATCTTTTGTATTGCTATAACTGTATACCAACACAGTTGGTAACCAAATACATCCATTTATTTGGAATAGATTGGTATACAGCTATTTCTCATGTTAATATGTTGAGGAAGGCAAGATGTTCCTAAAACTCTTTTCTTTTTTTTGGATCGAGCTTTTTAAGCCAGCTTTGCTGTTGAAGTACGTAACACAAATACTAATGACGTTCCCCCCCATAGCTGATTTACAGACACTTAACTGACATTTTTTCTGACAATTTGTTCATTCTCTAGTCTAACCTGAGTAACCTGTTCACAACCATCTCAAGGATACTAGTTACAGTAGGAAAAGGCAAATATATTTAATAGTAAATAATGTTTGAAATATTCCATAGTAAAATACATTTATAGAAAATGGAAAATGAAGTCTATTGAGAAAAACGAAATTAAAAGGACAGCAAACAATATTTTATTTGCATTTCAAAGCTGAGCCAATAGAGCAAACCAGATAATACCTATCATTACCATGAACTGCTACTGCTATAGTAAAATACAGTTATAAAACTGACAGGGTTTACTACTAAGCAGCATGTATACTACCCAGAAGGTTGGTTCTAGAGCGGGTCTATTCCAAAGCCTGTGACATGATAGTAATATTTCCCATTTATTGGAAAATCAGTGGGGCAGATTATGAGAATCTAAAATCATCAGACCAAATATCTTGCATCAGTGATTATTGTGTACAGTGGATAAAAGTGCTGCTATTGCCTAGCACCAGAAAATGAATCTTTACAATGGAGTTTGTCACTTAAATGATAGATTTTAATTTGGATGTACCGCCATTAAATTGAACTTCACTTTCATGAGAAACTAGTGTTTCTCTCCTCTAATATCTTAGGCTAAGTTGGTGTCATGGTTAAGTCAGAGTTCATAGTTAGGAGTCACTGAGTAAAACACTACTGCCCGAAGGTTCTTCTATTTACTTTCATGCCTGGTCTTTATCCAACGTTAGTAAAGAGCCACATTTATTGCTCTGTTGTGTAGGGTTATAAAACAGTGCTGAAATTATATATTATAAAACATTTATGCACTTAAATTCTTATTTAGCAAAGAAATAACTGTTTCTTTCCTATTAAATGTGTTGGGATAGGGGGCATTTCCATTATACACATATGTTCACCCAGAGTCATCTAAATTAGAAGGCTTGCTGAGTCCACTAGGGAGAGAATATCGTTCCAAGGGCATTCATCCAAAGGAAAGCCTAAACCCAAATAGAGGCTCAACAGAAACTGCACTGAGACAGGCTGACATAAAAGGGTACTGCACTTGAGCCAAGGCAATTCAACACAACTGCCTTCAGTCTTGGCTCAGATGGATCTTGGGAAGTTCTTCCTCTCAAGACACTTGCTCCTACACCTGTCACATAATACACTGCCTCTCTTTGCCAATATAACCATTTGCAAAGTTCTGTTGTAAACTGAACTGACACTTGGTAATAATCATCCACAAGAAGTTTCTCAATGATCAAGAACAATCCATCATTTCCTACTTGATAAGATTCTTGAATTAGTGATTCTTTAAAACATTTTTGGGAATGTATATCCAGTGAATTCCTATTGTCCTGATATATGGTGTAATGCATTTCCCTAAGCCTTTGAAGGGTCTGGATGAAGAAAATTTCCATGTATCTATAAAATTAAGAATTTAATCAATTCATTAACTAATATTATTCACTGCAGATTCTACGGAGATTAATTGAGAAGCCTCTGTTGTACCTGTGAGTTTCCTGTTAAAATGTCATTTAATGATAAGTAAAACTAACTTGGTTTTTTTGGATGTTTGCCCCCACTTCTATGCATTTGCATATACATACTCTTTCTAAATCAGATCACACTTAAGAGCTGCTTCCTTAGGCAAATTTGTTTCCTGATACGTCATCTGCTTTTCCTTAGTGTAGGNCATTTAATGATAAGTAAAACTAACTTGGTTTTTTTGGATGTTTGTCCCCCAACTCTATGCATTTGCATATACATACTCTTTCTAAATCAGATCTCACTTAAGAGCTGCTTCCTTAGGCAAATTTGTTTCCTGATACATCATCTGCTTTTCCTTAGTATAGAATAGACTACTCTTGTTCTTGGAGGAAGTTGACCTGCCAAATCTCATGAGCTCCTTTTCTCTTCAGAACTGTCTCCCACAGGACCTCTACCAGTTCCCTTAATAAGCCAAAATCTGTTTTCCAGAAGTCCAGAGTCTGTACTCTGCTATCAGAATTTCTGATTCACTTCAGGATCTTGAACTCCCTGATTTCTTGGTTGCTACCTTTAAGAGAAAACTATATTTTGTGGAGAGAGAGCATTAAATACAAAACAACATATAGAAGACTAACTTATCAGACTACATTTTTCTAGCAGTAAATGTCAGGTTAGTCTCCAAGATGGATATTTCAAAACCAGACTCAACCTGAACATGAATTGAGAGTCCATAAGGATACTCCGATTCACTTGGTAGCCAACCATGAAAATAAATGGAAGTTAGATGATAATCTGAATTTTTAATGTTCAACAAGCTCACATCCTCATTTGTCAAAGTTTAATACAGCTAGTCTATCCCAGTTTAATGGAGCATCTGCATTTTAAAAACTCAGAGCAAGAATAAGTGAGAAAAAGAGAACAAGTGTGAGGTTTCCTTATAGGTCAAAAAATAAAAAAGGTTTGTTAAAACTGACAGTGAGATTGGCTCACTGAAAACTGCAAAAGAGAATGCTATACATAGCTTAACTGTTTGTGCATTGGTTATGAAGAAGCAAGCTGAAAACAGATATTTTGACCACTTCACACACTTGATGAGAAGAAATGTTTTTAGTCAGACAAGTTGAATTCAGCATTGGGCAAAGGTTTCTGGGTATCTAAAGTCCCATTACAGCCAGTGAGGATCAGTCAAAGATGTCATTCAGTGTGGCCTAAGGAGTACTTCAGCTCAGTAACCATTAAGTACCTGTCTTAGGATGACCTGAATCACAGTCTTGGCCCCTGACTGATGATGACTAAAAGCTAAGCCATAGGCAGATACCTAAACTGAATGTTTTAATTGCAAAGTGAATCCCATAGAAGTAAATACTGTAGAAGTATCTACAGCTATGGAAAATGCATATTAGTCCTGTAAGGAAAATATCTTCTGTTGTAATGATCCACATCAGGGCACTTTGCATTGCATATACTATCTTTCCATGGCATTCTACCATCTCTTCTCAAAAAGAGAAGCAAGTAAATTAGTGTGATACCTTTGTTAATTCCATATTGAACTGTCCCTGTTATCCACATTGAGGAATGAAGACAAAAGCCACAAAGAGATCCACATTCAAGGCAATCAAGGGCAAAGGGAGTAAGTACCACCACTAGCTCACACACGGAGAATCGCTCAGAATGACACATATAACAGATGAGGTTGGTAGGGACTTCTGGAGATTGTCTAGTCCACCCCCGCCCCCCTCAGCTCAAAGCAAGGTCAACTACAGCAGGTTGCACAGAGCCATATCCAGTTAGGTTTAGAATACGTCCAAGGATAGGGACTCTACAATCTCTCTGGGCAAATGGCTCAGGTATTTGACCACCCTCAAGGTTTCCTATGTTTAAATTGAATTTCCTAGTCTTGGTTTGTGTCAGTTGCCTCTTGTCCTGTCCCTGGACACCACTGAGAGGAGTCCAACTCCATCTTCTTTGCTCCCTCACATCAGCTACTTTTAACAGTTGAAGAAAATCCCTGCCTGAACCTTCTCTTCTCCAGACTGAACAATCCCAGTTGTCTTACCCTTTCCTCACATCCCTTAGTCATCTTTGTGCCCTACACTGGACTTGCTTCAATAAGCCCATGTCTGTCTAGTGGGCAGCCCAGAACTGGACACAGTACTCTAGATATGGCCTCCTCAGTGCTGAGTGGAGGGGAGGGATCACCTCCTATGACCTGCCACCGTTCCTCATGCAGCCCAGGATTGTTGTTGGATTTCTTTGCCACACAGGCACATTGCTGGCTCATGTTCAATCTATTGTCTGCTAGGCCCCCCAGGTCCTCTTCTGCAAAGCTGCTCTGCAGCCATTTGGCTCCCAGCCTGTAGTGGTGCACAGAGTTATTTCTTCCCAGGTGCAGGACTTTGCATTTCCCTGTATTGAACTTGATGCAGTTCCTGTTGGTCCATTTCTCCAGTCTGTCAAGGTCCGTCTAAACGGCAGCACGACCATCAGATCTATCAGTCACTCCTCCTGGTTTTGTACGAGCTGCAAATTTGCTGCCACACCATCCAGGTCATTAATGAAGATGTTAAAAAGTGTTGAGCCACTATCGGTCCCTGGGGTACAGCACTAGTGATTGGCTTCCAGCTGGAATTCAGTCTGCTGATCCCAACGCTCTGAGCCCAGCAGTTCAGTCAGTTTTCCTTTCACCTCACTGTTGACTTGTCTCGCTCTTACTTCTTCAGTTTGCCAAGGAGGATGTTAGGGGAAACAGGATCAAAAGCCTTACTCATTTTGAATCCCTGTTTGAAAATCTAATTATTTTTCATACAAACATAAACAATCTCTAAGTTCTGAAGGAAAAATCTGAGAGTAACTTGTGCATTAAGTGCACAATACAATATTTATTTCCTATGATTTATCATCAAAGATCCATTTCATTACTAGACAATAACAAGAAGCAAATTCAACCATGCTCATAGATTCTGATCAGAAAATAACCTTAAGAAAAAGTTTGTATTTTTCTGATATTCTGTGAAAGGCTAAAATTTTACCAAACAAGGAGAATTACATGTATAAAAAGAAGGGACATTTGTGACAGTAGAGAAAATTTAACACCTAATACCAATATGAACAGGTTGCTGTTATCTAGGACTTCTTTTCAGATCAATACACAACACAATATCTCAATGCTATTGGATGGAAGACACACGATAGAAACAGAAATTCTCAAACAGAAAACCAAAGATAAATAAAAATAGAATACTGAAACAAATCTGAAGATTATGATTTTAAAGAATGCTTTCAAACAATTATTCATCCTCAAAATGTCCATGAGCAGATTTTCACCTGGATTAAAGCAGTCAACAGAGCACTAATGAAGTAACTATTTTCATCATACGAGATTCCAATCTTTTTTCTCTAAAATGGTATGTTCCCCAAAATCTTATCTGTTCATTAGTAGTGCACAGAAGAGCTCTTTGTATCTATCCAGTAACAAATACAAAGAGCGTTGGGATCAATAAGCTTAAACAACATAGCAGCAGACCATTAAACCTAACTATAAGCAGGTAAATGAGGAAAACGCCCATTAAACATATTTAAAGTACATTTATTAATATCAAGGAAGATAACCCCATTTTCCAAGCTTATCTCCACTTCACTTGTGGATTGTAAATTTTCTTATGAAGAAATTAATTTATTATGAAATTGCAGGTGACTTTGATAACTAACAGAGAACCCCATAATAATCAATGAATTTATGGGTCTTTTTAATCCCTTGGCTCCAGACATTTACTTACCTATTTTGTCTTGCATATAACTTCCCTTTCCCAGCATCAATATTCTGGTCATTTGGTATTTGCCTCATTACCTCGCATCTACAGCTGCACTGACATGCACTTTTGAACAGAGCATTACAAATACTATTCTGTACAAGGTCAGATTGGGCAAGTTGAAAGAATGGCTCCTTTAGTTTTGTTGTCCCCTCTGCATCAGCACCACCAGTGTTATACAGCACTACCCAGCATAGCAGTAGCTACCCAGAAAATGAGAGCTCACCTGATAGGTATCATGCCATTTTGTAAGTGGTCTATCATAGGTTTAGAACAAGATCTCAGACAAGGCTAAGAACAAAGTTGAATTTCTTATATTTGCAGAGGTGGCTGCAGCAAAATTAGCCACATCTTTAAAGACACAATCATTTAGATTAAGGTATAATTGCCTCTAATGAGCTCTCTTGGAAGCTGTGAGTTATTTACCAGCAGCTAGAATGGCATTCAAAAGAAAACCCTTCCTGCTTTTCAAATAATGAAAGCAAGCATCAACAGCAATAAATGCATGTCCAAACTTGTACTTATACGTGAAAACCTTATTGATCAGTTTAAGAAAGATCAGAGACATTAGCTTTTGGATAATGAAATGTGTCCCTGAAGGTCAAATGAGATTTGCTCAACCTGATCAAAGTTACCAAATACATAACACATCTGACCCTCGTTGACCTGGTATAGCGAAGCAGATTTCACCCCAGTGACATATAGCTGTTTTTTAACATTTGTTAAACTCCTTTTCTTTTTTTTCCCCATCAGCAAGTCAATTTTCTGATTTGCAAATCAGCCAACATACTGTTCCAGAATTCCTCCAAGCTGGGTCCCATGTGTGACTGAAGATACCAACAGGGAGAAACCAGCAACTGCTGTGCATTTTCCCAGCAGCTGAAAGTACCCAGAGGCTCCCACAGGGCAGCCAAGCACAACAAACTGATCATCTCCCTGGCATATTTCACTGCAAGATGAACTGTTTTCAAGAAAGCGTATTGGAAAAAAAAATCTGTTCTTCACAGTAATTGAGAAAGCATATTTAATTAACTAAACTTTTATTTACTGCCGTTTCCTGAAGAAAAGTTAATTGTATTGGTTAACAGCCGGTTGCAGGAACAAGGCACTACAAAAAAATAATTACATAAACACAATTAGAAGCTTGGACAGAATCCAGGATTTTTCACACTGCCCATCCCTACCCTCTCTTGCTTAAGCAAGCCATCCTTTCTATTTTTCTTGCTTGCTCTTCAAATACTATTTCCTTTCTTTCTGTAGTGGCCCGATAGCAATCATCAGAGGAAATGGAGACGGCTTTCCCCTAACATCTCTTTCAGGTTGGTGGTTTCGAAGTTTACTGGGGATCTGGAAACCGTGGTCTGGACTTCCTCAGTCTGAATGCAATAAATGCGCGCTTCTCATTTCCTCGATATGTGTTCAAGCCATAAGATTGCTAGAACCCTAATCCCTGCTCTGCCTCTTCTCCTTTTCCAACTGAAGAGTGACCATAGCCCATATACAGATGGGACAACTTGAGCACTTGAATCTAGGAGTGGCATTTGGGCCAAGAATCCAACATTCAAGAAATACTTTTGTTGCCAAACATAGGTCAGGGCTTACTTTAGGAGAGGCACACACTCATCCTTTTCTGTTCCTTATTGGCTGATGTGACCAACCCCACTCCACATGCTCATGGTTATACATATGACCCTGGAAGTTAAAGTAATGATTTCTATTATTTTAAATTGATTGCTTTCATATTTCATGCATTCCACTGTTGATATATTTTACAAAATGGTCTGAATAAGTATATATCTCGTCTGTATAACACTGTGGTCTATTATATTAAGCACTCAGTTCTAAATCAGCTTTTTTCACTGAGTTGCATCATGATCCCATGCATATCCCTTGACACCTGAGACTGAATTTCTCTACTTATAAACTGGAAGCTGTTATATGTGCATGCTAAGCAACGTGTGTTTTTGGCTGGAACTCTTTTTCACCGTATGACATTTCATCAAATGAGCTTTTTAGTCAAGAGAGGATGCTTTGCAAAGAAACAGTAAGTTGGATGAAAGAAAAGGGAAGAACAGGCTGATTATTAAAGGAAGCAGAGGTTCAAATCCTTAATCTGCCTGACCCAGAACATTCTAACAAGAAAAAGTTCTGTCCTAGTTCATATACAATAATGTAATTGAACCTGGGTTTCCCCCATGGTAGGCTGGTTCCCTAACTATATCCACACGTTTTGATACATAAACATTGATTTTGATAATTCCATTTCTGCTGCAGTGTTTCAAAAGGTTTTGGTCATGTTCCAAGATGGAATGAAAACAAACGTTAACGTTTTATGAAATGGAGTTGCTCTAGCTGCGACGCACAGCACAATATGTGTTAACGAAGTATATCATACATAAAAACGTTAGTTAAAGGCATGTCTGTACTATGGCGTGTGGATGCTCAAGATAGCTTTAAATGAGCTAGTTTGGGTACTTCTGCCAATTTAGACAAAAAAGCTGTAGATACGAGCTTGTAGTGAGCTCTGTGCCATAACAATTGGACTGCTTTGATACCTCCACAAGCTTGTTAAAATCTACTTTGCATTCTACTGAGTCGACATACCAGTTCTGGTTGGTCTTTCTTTAGCAAATATAGTGATAACTGGTATTCAAAGAATTTTGTCCACTAATTAGATCGTTAGTGTCCTAAGCAAACATGAGCCAGGTACATCTGTACCTGGATGTACCTAGACAGGAAATTTGTGTAGGATAATATAACATCGTTGCTCCCTTAAGGCTGGTAATGGAAAGTGGTACTGACAGAGGGCAAAAGAGCAGGAAGCAGGAAGATAATGTTGTTATGCCATTGTCGTCGTCATGTCGTGTCTCCCACACACAAGGTTTCAGTCCAGGAAAAGAGGGAATTTTTCCAAACTTCTTAGAGAAGTAGTTTGAAAGCTCGCACATTTAAACAGACATACATTGCAGAGTGTCCAGTTTTTTAGGTCCAAGTGCTTTTTAGTCTGCTAGTCCCTGCAGTCTTGAAATATGCTGCTCTGTTCAATGCCATCTACTTCATCTAGCAGCTTTTTTTCAAAATTTTTGACCTGGATGCATACTCTATCATATTTTCTGCAGAAAATCTTGATCTTGAATCATAGTAGTACAGGGTTGCATGTAATCTCAGCCCAAAGAGTGCACTTAGAACTGGAGCTTAGCAGGGGCAAATAGAGCATTTCTGGATGTGTCTGTGATGGGCTACAATTATTTGGTGTAATAGCAGCTCTTGCTAAAACCTGCAGAAAAGCAGGTCTGAAACAACTATCTCCACTAGGCTCTACTCTGAGACATGATGACAGTCTCTTGCAAAAATTTTTACTTTTAAGTAAATCAAATTAGTTGAAATGTTTGTCCTAATGAAATATTTGATGACACACTAACGAAAGTGATGACATACATACAAGATTCGTTACTATCTAATGAATAAGGGAACTATCTAGCCATTTATAAATATAGGTATGGGCATATCAACTTACCTTCTGTTATAAGAAAGTACCTTCCTGTGCCTTTAGAGCTTCATGTAAAACCTTAGTTAAAACAATCTTTAAATTTATCTTTAAACAATAAAAGCTTGCCTTTTGTGTTGCATCTGTTCTTGCTGTCACTAAAGACACTTTGTATTTTCCATCTAGAGGCAAACCATAAATATTAACAGGTAATGTTCTTGTATTTTAAACCATATGTCACACAGTCAACAGCTCAGTGGATAAAATCTTAATATTAGGAAAAATAAGACGGTTAAATGACTACATATTTTGCCTATACGTTCTACAATTTTTACTGTAGTCTAAGATAGAAACTGAACTCTCTTGGAAGCAGAAGAGAAAGTGAGGAAGAGGGGCAGGGAGAGAGACAGGGAGAGGAAGCTTTTATGTTTTTGTAATAGCTAACCTGTACTACTCATAGAGCCATTTGAAATAATTTATGCAAAACCTGTTTCAAATGGCATACATGATTTTCTAAAAAGAATTCTAAAAAAGTTTCTGCTTTATTCTTGAAATAAAAAGGGTTTGTGAATATGATGAATTAATGTCCTATAAATTACTTTTTTTTCTGTAGAGTAGTACTTCCAAAAGCACCACCCTGCATTTGCAAATGTGTATGAGGAACAGTTCAGAGTCATTGAAAACTTGACTGAAATACATTTATATCTACTTTATCCACTGACCCAAGTATGATTAATACACAAGTGCCTACATTTATTTTCCCTTCCCTTCAGTAACCACTAATATCCTGTAGGTTTTGACCAGATGTTCAGTAACTGAAGTGGTACATCTACATCTGCCACTGAAAATTATTGCTTGTAATTATGGAAGAAAGCTTCCAAAATAAAGAATATTATCTTCATTTTTAAGTAAAGACATAGTAGCAGGAAGATATTTCACCTTGAAAGGAAATATTCTTACTTCTCTTTTACAGGTGGGAACAGTACAGCACACAGGTGGCTGTAGTCACCAAGCAGGCCAGCATCAGAGCTGGTGACAAAAAGCAGGTCCCCTGTACATAAATGGTCAAATGCTCTATCCATAAAGCCAAACTGAATTTGAACGAGAAGAGAAGAGAGTTTGCTGGTTATAAGCTGTGACTATCAGAGCAAGTATCCAGGGTTTGTATTTGGCACCTCTGGAACAGAAAGCTCACAGGTAGACTAGCAGCTGTGGAACATCTTGTCTTTTCTGTCTGTTTTGAACTAGGTATGTTTATTTAAATAAAAATGAATCTCAGATTAACTTTGTACTACAGTAGGTAGGAAACGTGACTTCTAAAGTCAAATCTCATGAGACAGAACATTCTTGCTAGCCTGCTTTCCAGTATTTCTTGCGTGTGACATACATTTAGCATTGCTGAGTTAACTGCACAGAAGGCATCATAACCTTCAAGAACAGCTCTTCAAAGGCAATGAGTGAAATTTGGACTATTTCTTTAGTTTTACAAAAATCTTGCCTAAAGAATACCATCAAGACTTAAATGCAAAAATGCATTGGAAAGAAATAGTAAACTTTATTGATATGTTATCTTGATATTGGTAGAAATTTCTTCAGCTAGACTTTTATATCAAATCCTGTCTCAAGCCATAAGGCTCACTGGAGAAACTGCCATTGATGACAGCAAGATTTGAATCAAATCTGTTCTTCTCCAAGTTTCAGAATCCAAAATAGATGGGCCATTTTAGTCAAATATTTAACAACAAAAAGCATGCACTCCAGCATTTATTAAGCTGATCTGGACTTTGCTTCTAATATCAGAACATCATGTCGGGAACACAACTTCATTTTACGAAAAGTAATCTAATCCTAACATTGTTTATTTTAATGGAGGTGAGATAATTTTTTATTTAGCCTTCTTTATAGGTGTGCTTGCTTGTACCTATACATAGCTATATGCACATACCCCTGTTACATACAGTGGTTAAAGCAATCTAACACTGTAGCACTTGCCAGAACATCAAACATGCATACAGACTCTTTCTGAAGCAAGCTGACAGTCAATTATCTAGGTTTCATACTAGGATTTCTATATTTATTCAAGTAGACTTCTAAATTTCCACTTTGTCCCACTTTGTACATTCACAAACAGCATTAATATTACTCAAATTCCAATTTCCAAATGTTATTAACTCTTACCCATTTATTGACAGTCTAACGCTATTTGCCATAAATAGGTAATATCTCAGCTCTTGGAAAGCAAGTGATTACACATGTCAGCTTTCAGTTAGAAAGGACAATCACAAAAAAACTCAGTTCACTGGTTTCAGTGAAAACGTACAAATGTAACATAAATGACAAAATGTGCTGTAATAAGAATAAAATAAATATTTATAAAAAGACAAGCCAAATTATCTTTTTGACTCATGAATTTAAAGCCACCCCTGAGAGTTTTAAAAATTTGGAACTGACAAAGCAGAGCACTCCAAAGTTCTTAGTGCATTTGTTTTTTTGTTTTTACAGCTTCAATTGAAAGCTGTGTTATAAATTGATCATAGTTACATTATTATGAGAATGGTTTATATCTAGACTTGAAGCAGTAATCCTACTTTTAGAGCTGAAGGAGAGAATTTCTCTTATCTGAGTAATCACATTTTCTAAGTATTATCTTTTCCATATGGTCACGGACAGGAAAAATATGAAGTCACTTGTGAAAAGACTTCTTAATCCTTTGCCTTTCTGCTTTTTTGTTGTATTAAATTTTGATCTCTTAATACTCTTGAGCTTATTATCTAATTTCATATTCTAATTACATCATTAAGTTTTTTGTAGTGTCATGTATTCCCACGAAAATTTTAGCACCAAAGATTTAGGGTAACATACACTACAGGAATTGTTGATTACCTTTTGTCAACATGCAGAAAAATATCATAGGAAGTTTCATAGGTACATGCTTAGGCCGTACAGCTATGAAGGGTTAATTTCAAACTGACTTTGTATCCAGATGCATCTTTCTTTCCAAATATTTGCCAAGTGAAAGTCAAACAAAACCGAAGATGTTCCTGCTACCAAATGAGTATTTGGTGACTTAAAAATTACTCATCTTTTTGAATTCACAATATAGCAGTACACACCTTTTTAAAAGATATCATTTTAGACAATATTTACCAAATTTATAATTGAAAAAACATTCATTCTAACAAGATAGAAACTTTAAATGTGTTAGCTTATATTGGAAGTACCTTTGTGTCTAGGAGCAAAAGAGTGGAGAGAATATGTAATAGTTTGCTGGCTACCTAAATTTGGCTTGAGTTATTGAAAGTGAAAAACAGGAAAACGGTAAAAAAAATGAACAAAATCAACAAAAAAAGCATGCATATGCATGTACAATATCAAGTTAATCTATTTTTGTCATTGTCCCCTGACAGGATCCAGGGGCATACCTGTACTTCTAGATAAAGATCAGGGAGCAAGCTCAGACACCGAGTCCCTCGCCACCCACACGGCTCGGTAGGTAACCTACCCCTGACTCTGTTCTGGGCTACTGCAGGCAACCATTTCCAATAAAATTTTGCTACAGTTACCAGTTATCAGGGTGAGAGCTAACCATGGGCAGTTATTACCTCATAGTCCTCTGTTTAAGAATATGAATGTAGCCAGGGTCTTCCGCAGCAGACCAGTTACAGATCTGAGCAGGAATGCATACTCTGAGTGAACACTCTTGTCAGGCTAAAGGGCCACTGATTTTGTGCCATTTTCCTGGTCATAATGTATTGGAATACTACCATAATAAGCACTAGAAGACACACAGAGACACTAAAATCTATCCCCATTACTCAGTCTCTGTCATGCACTCCACCCCAGAATACTCATTTGCAAAAGACAGTACATCAAAGCCAGCATTTTGAAGAGTGTCTCAGTCAGTCACCAAGACATAAATGGGTTCTCTATGCATTATAAATTACCACATAAGGGGGAATATTTTGTTATTTGATGTGTGTACAGAATGAAAAGCAGATACGAGCAGCGATGAATAAGACCAGGTTCCTCTGCCACTGGAGATGTCTGTTCTTTGCACTAAGTAGGCCATTCATAGCTGAGCTCGCTCCTCTTACACTGCTTACTCTATATATTGTCCATTATCACCAGTTACAGCTTGCTCTCCTTTTTTTTTGTGTCAGTCCATGATCCTACAAGTGCAAAAAAGTAATAGGATACCTTGATCTCATATTTGCAAGTGCACTTTTAGGCCCAGAGCCCAGGCCACAGATGAAACAGAAAATTCTACTACGGTTTTCTATAAAGTACCCTGCTGCTAATTTTTTAAGGCTTCTAACTAGTCACATCAGCAAGTCCTTGTGTATCAAAGACCACAGATCGTCTCTACCCTCCAGCACTCACCTGCTTGTAACTTTGGGTGACAGAACATTTGTATCTAGAGACCTGTCAGATGAAAAGCATCCCTCTCGTCTGACTGGGCTGCTAACTGTAAAATGTAAAGCCTTTTACTTTTGTCATTTAAAGAGGGTCTATTGTCAATCACCTCCATCAAACAAGTAATACATGCATATCAGTCAAATATCTTAGCTTCATTTAAGCCCCCCTCTCATGCATTAAAATGTTCTCTTTCCAGCCAGCACAATTCAGTTGGGTCAAAACTTGGTGGCACGCTAAAAGCTGGAAAGATATATTTTTTCATGAAACAAATGTAATATAAAAACAAATAGTGCATAAACTACTGTATTGATTCTATTGCACCTTCTCTAGACAGTAAGTGTAGAAAGAACAGTCTAATTAGGACCTAGACCACATTCATGTTTCAACCCACAGTTTGATAAACAGATTTTGTAGTACAAGTCACTCAGAGACCCTTTCCACCTGTGTTTCTAAAATTGTTTTTGTTTTGTGTTTTTTTCTACAGTACTGGTATCATCAAATTGCCCCTCTGCCCTTAGGAGCACAGAAAACAATGAGGGCTTTCTGCAGAATTAACGTCCAGAATCCAGCAAAATACACAATATAAGGATAGGAGGACAAGGATAAAAGGGTGGGTTTATATATAATATAAATTAATAAAACTCCTTGCAATGAGCATAGAACTGGAAGAATATTATAATGATGGGTCACAGGTTTTACCAGAAGCCATGTGTTGCCTGTCTCTACATGCAGAGCAATGGGAAGCCTTACTGCTTCATAAGGCCCTCAAAGTCCTGAAGGAAGCCACAATTTTTCTTCTATGCAAAATAATAGAGATATTTTGTATATCTTTGGAGTGGAATACTACTACTTTTTTCCATTGACATGTTTTTTAGATTAATTCTGCCAAATAGTCACACACATAATATATGTAAAATGAGGCGGGGGGAGGAGAGAGAGAGAGGGGATAAGAGAAAGGGAGAGGTCATGGATACTTTCCATAACAGAAAAAGGGTTTTGTGTACACATATGAACAGCACATGTAGAAATATTTAATATTCCAACACTAAGTAAATGAGTTCATCTAATAACCTTATTATAGAAGGCCATGGAACTGTGAAAATTCTTTATCTGCAAGCATACTCAATCCTAAACAATGTAGGATTGTGGCTGTGCCAAATCCTACCATGCTGGATTAGAAGAGATGTTAAATCTCTTGAAAGAAAATATGCTGCTTGGATTACAGGCTTGCTGTGGGTATTGATTCAAACAAACTGATACTTTATAATGAAGCAGAGCTGTAAAAAGCTTAAGAATAAGCAACAATAAATATTTGCAGTTTACTGTAATACTGCTTGTATACAAAGAGATTGCAAGCCCTTTGTATGCTCTAGACTCCAATACGTAATAAGATCTATTCTGGTGAAGCTTTAAAACCCAACAGGGTCAGCAATTGGCTAAAGGGTCCACTCTTGTGAATCTAATTGTAGTATCAGGTGTTATTCTTGCTCTCACGTTACCCACCAGAACCATCTGTGTTGCTGAGCAGGAGGATAATCGTAGCTTTTTATCAAAGATAGATCTGAGCTGCATTAGACAATATTATAGTGATGCTACACAGTATGTCAAACTAATTTTGTGTGGTGGCATGGGTCAGTAGACCAACAGTATCATATATAATCAAAATACTTCATAGGCAAACTGTTTACAAGAGGGAATTGCTAAAATTTAAGAAAATGCTCAATTCTCAGTTCAATGAATTTTGATTTTATAGTGCAGTATTGATTCTGCATTAATATAAGTCCCCAATCCCACTTGCTGTTGTAATCTTTTTATTTCTCTCCAGTGAACAAATCACTACCTTAGCAGAACTATCACAGACTGAAAAAATAGCACTGAATACCGTTACTTATGCCATTTTCTCTGTTGTAAACTAAACCGTACTGGCAATTCACACTGCAGGAGACAAAGACTATAGACTACAATGACTACCAATTTTAGCTGCTTTGCTTATGTCCCTGTCCCTTTTCATACATGTTCAGGCTTCTAGTATTCATATAAAGTTACAGCACAAAACATTATTTAAAATTAATGTGTAATCAGACTACTTACACAGCTAGTTTTGTAGTTGTTACAGCCATTCTTAAACAAGAACACGGAGTTAAGTTGGAAATTACTTTCATTTTTATACACTCTTCAACGAAGAACCCATTTATAAGTTTGAGGTATCAATTCTATGTGACAACTTTAACTCTGCTCTTAGCATAGATACAGATTACATTTTCCAGTCAGTGTTATGAAACATATTCACATTCTTGCAACATATTCAAGGCAATTCAAGCATCAAAATGTTAGAAAACAAAAATTCAGGCTGCCCAGGCAGCCTTGATTCAAGCTTTTCTGTGCAAAACTTACTTAAAGGTAACTAACGTAATGCAACTGAAGAGTTTCAATTGTGGTATAACATTATTTTTCAAAGGACCTTCTCTTTCATTTAGTACCTATTAGGAATTCTGCTCAGAATACTTTGTTTTATCACCATTCAGTGATGGTCCACATGTTGCTTACAACACATGCCTTCCACATTCTGCAATGAGTATGGGTTTACTACTTTTTTTAAAGGATTGCCATAATATATGTATTACATAGATGCTTCACAAATATTAAATGTAATTGCCTTCAGAAACCTGCTTTCACAAAATTTCTGTCTCTGAAGCTGGTTGACCAAAACTTTTGATGACACGGCCTCCCTTAGTTCCCTGTGGTTCTTCATTCTGTCTCATCACTCACTGTTTCATATTCTACAGTCTTGAATCTGACTCTTTTAGAGGTCAGACAGTAAAACAATACATTGAAAATACTAATTTATCATTACTTGTTTTCACTTCTTTTGCAGCTGTATTTCATTATAAAATACCATTTCATATTAATCAGTGTCCATAGGTAGCTCATATAAATGAATCCAGTAACATATTTTCTTGTTTGAGCACATATACTTAAACATCTGTCTTGTGTTTATGGGTGACAGTAAAGAAAAATATTGTAGGTCAAAGAGGGAAAACTAAAAGTGTACACAGACTGCAGTTCAACACCACCCCCAGAACAGTTACACCCATAACTTATATTCCTCCTCTTTATTTCTTGCTCTCTTGCCTTCGCCACAAAGAGTCTCTTCTCCTTCTGGCCCTTCCATGGCCAGGAATGGTAATTGAAAGAGGAATGGAATGGGGGGAAGAAAAGTCAGGCTTTCAGGGAGATAAGGCTGAGGGGAAGATACACCTCCCTTTTCTCTGCCTGGTCTCCCAAAGGAAAGGGTGAGATGCGCAGTTTAGTTTGGAGAGAAAAGTGAGCATTTTTTTCAATGCACATCAGAATTTTTGTTCAGTCACACCCTTTTTCATTTTAATTGAATATCTATCCTTTCTAAACTATCTTCCATCTGGAAAGGAAGTCATGTCATATGCATTCGTAAGGAATGCATGTGACAGATCTGGTCTTCAAGACCAGGAACGAGCAGCCAGCAGCCATGGGTTCCTTCCCCATTCAAACTACTAGACAGCAATCTTTGAACTCCCAAAGAAGCATATTGCCACCAGAACTATGCAACTTTCAACAAATCAAGGCTTCTATTAGCAAAAGTAGAGAGGACATTTCAGAGTGTGGACACCACTAAAGTGAAACAGATTAGGTTCTCCTTATTAATAGTTTATCAGATTAGAACACAGACCCAAGTGGGTAGAAAAAAGGCAAAAGAAGGACTGATAAGGTGGAGAAGGTCAACGCCTCACACCACCAGGCTTAGGATGCATTAATATACTATACCTTCAGATTTTCATTGGAAGTGTTCAAGGTCAGGTTGGATGGGGCTTTGAGCAACCTGATCTAGTGAAAGATGTCTCTGCCTATAGCAGAGGGGTTTGACAGTTTGACCAGATGATCTTCAAAGGTCCCTCCCAATCCAAACCATTCTATGATTCTATTTATGTATTATGTTCTTTTAATTCAGTATAAAAAGCTACATGACAATATTTTCGTTTGGGACAACATTAATAGAAATTGGATGACTGAATGATGGTTACAAACAACTGCTGAAAAGGAGGACAGGTTTCCATGAAACAGTGGAAATATTTAAATAATAAACAAAGAGTAACAAATGTTTAAAGTAAGAGAGAAGGGGATATTTCCCTTTCATTATTTTATAAACTCATAAGAGACTGCTTCTATTAGAGTGGACGAGTATATCTGCAATAATCCTTTCTTAGTTTTTCTCCTTAAGACACTAAAAAGTCATGTGTATTATAGCAACAAAACATCACTTCAGGCTGCTTGTCTATGTCTTGTACAGCTGAAGGTATTTAAATGTAATATTTCTTGCTTGTTAAAACACTGACAGCTTCACCCCTGGGTGGAGAAGTGTGTCAGTGGGCATGAGAAAAGGAAGTTTGATAATCAGGGAAATAAAACATGCTAGAAGAACAATATGTGGCATTAAAAATTGAGGTTCAACAAGGCCAAGTGCCAGGTCCTGCACCTGGGTCA
>RSEF01000003.1:119343088-119362453 GCA_003993805.1 Himantopus leucocephalus
GGGACTTTGCTCCCCCAGTCCCTGCCTTGCGGTCCATCTGCTCGAGAGGTGTGGTGAGAAGGGCTGCCAGTGAAGACTGAAGCAAAAATGTACCTCAGCTTTCTCCTTGTCTGTTGTTATCAGTTTGCCAGTCTTGCTCATCAGGGGCAAAACTCAAAATTGTAGCGGTGACAGCAGCCATGAGTGTCAATACCTACACTATATCTAGCAATGTTAGCACATACCCATGCTCCTGCTTCTGAGGTGGAAGATAGGAAACTTCATTGGAGGAGGACTTGGAACACCTCAGTTCAAAACAAGCAAGTAGTAGAAAGAAAAAAAAATGTGATCAAGAAACATAGGACTGCATTAAAATAAACAATCAAGATGTGGTACAGTAGTATCTTTGTGGTAACAAACATAGTGGTGGAATGCATCAAAAAAGGAATATTGGAAGTATACTGAAGTGGTGAGTGTGACCTTATCAATAGGAATCTTGACATTTCACATCAAAAACTTCAGTGAAGCAGCCAAGGAGACAGTTCTCTGGGAGACTCGTTAAACTGTTAGTAAGAAATGAACTCAAAACTTAAATGCAGTCACTCAAATACTGTTCTGCGTGTGCTATGAGAAATTTTTGGCATCCTGGACACATTTTTCAGGCACGTTATTAGGAAATTTGACCATGGCTGCTTTTTAGCTGTTTATATTCCACCAAAAATTGGAGTGAGTATTTGTTAAAAACCTACCAAATCTCCAAGTACTGGTGACCTTGTAGCCACAAGCGTTTTGTTATATGCTTGTCACAGGCATCCTGATCCTTTGACTGTGTTTCAGTTTTGACTGTTTGGGTATCCCTTCACCTGAAGTGTCTAATCCAATAAGCATGATTTGAGGGTACTTAATATGCTCAAACTGAAGGCTATCAAGGGGAAAGTGCTTGGCTTTTAAGAAGTAATTAAAGTGTCTGCTTTGCAAGGGGAAGATGTCTTTCCAAAATCTGAGAAGTACAAATTTGCATTCCAGCTACTGACTCGTTGTGGAGTGGCAACGTCCTTTCCAACTTTGGCATGAGGAGTGGGAGGGGGAAAACTGGAAAGGTTGATGACTGAAAGGAAAAAGAGATAATGGAGGGGGGTGGGGAACCACGGCTGAAGACCAGTATGAGAAAAGACTTCTGGGGATCAGGGAAGAGGGACGGAACTCTGGATTAACAGCTGCTTTTAGGTTCTGCAGTAGCCTTTGGTTAAAATATATGCCTTTTGGGTGCGGGGGACAGAGAGGGAGGGGAATACTCCATATGCAAACAGAAACTGTGATGTTAACTCTTAACTTTGCATTTCTCCAGTAGGTGACCATGGCTATGACAATGCTCTCCCAAGCATGCATCCGTTCCTGGCTGCTCGCGGGCCTGCTTTTCATCGGGGTTACAAGCAGAGCACAATGAACAACGTTGATATTTACCCCATGATGTGCCACATCCTGGGACTGACACCACAGCCGCACAATGGCACTTTCAGTAATACCAAGTGCTTGCTCGTTGACCAGTGGTGCATAAATCTTCCAGGAGCTATTGGGATAGTTATTGGGGCTTTTATGATACTGACTACTTTCACCTGCATTATAATAATCTCAAAGAATAGAGTAGCTCCCCCACAGCCATTTTCCCGACTTCAGTTACAATATGACGATGACGATCCTTTAATTGGATAGCATGCAGGGAGCCTCGCGTCCCTTGCTAAATAGTGATTTCAGGAAGAGAGTTTGAACTTGCACTGGATGGCATTCTTTGCACTTTAACGGTATCTTTATAAAATACTGTACAGCCAGATCTTGCTAACTTGGTTGTGTGTGCTACCTGTCTAGTAGTCCTGTACAAATATTTTCAGAACAAACTGGTGAACAGGTGGCCTTCTGATGGAAGATATACTTAACAAAATAAGGATGCTTAATTTTTCATTCAAGCCTTTGAACGCTTCCAAAATGAAATTCCAGAATATGAACTAGCCAGGATAGACTAAGTGAATTTTAACATTTGTAAACGATAATTGTGGGGGGCTTTTTGTATTAAATTTAAATTAATGTTGACTTCTTTTAATGTTCTTGTACCTGTGTTGGAAAGATCTTTTTTTTATGAGAGTTAGAAGTTAGTTCTATTTGAACAGTATATTCTGATTTGTTCTTAAATTTGGGGATAGAGCATGTAGAGAAGATCTAATACTTCTGTTTCCACCCTAAGCCAGCAATATGACAAGAAACTGATGAGAAGGAAAACAGATGTCAGTGAGGAAAGAATTGGTGCATATCACTTCTATTTTGAGCAATAAAGTATGCAGTTCAGCAGTTACAGCACTGGGCAGATGGACGTTTCTAGACGTGTGTCTGTGGATGACTTAGTTCCACAGCTCCTGCACTCGGAGAGTTGGGGTAGTACTACTTGCTTATCTCAAGAATGTCAATTTAATCTGAGAATCCTTGGATTACTCAGTTTAACGGGCTATAGTAGTATAATTACTGCTTCTAAACCCTGTGAAAAGTTTTTAAGGTGTAAGCTCTGTTGAAGATGTTTTTGTAATAAAGGTGGTTCTCCCCTGTGTACCAGCTGGTAATTATCTTCTGAAGGCTGTTGCGCGCTAAAAAGCAACAACTGAAAGTTTGACATGCTGTCATCAAGCAAGGATTCCAAACTCTTATTTTAAACCCTGGAAATTTAAAGTGAAAAAATTAATTTAGTTTTTGAGATAAGGTCTGTTATCTGTAGTGTCTAAGTTGTATCGATGTAAAGTTCTGGTGAAGACCAGTGCTAATGCTTCTCTTAATTGAAACTCTTGATCCTTGTTAATGGTCAAGTCTAGTAACTTGCCGTAAAAAAAATCAATTTGGTTTAGAAAGCCTTAGTGGTACCTTATCTTTTAGTGAGGAAAGAATGTGAGGTTGAATTGTTAATGCTAACCCAAAAAGAGAACTACAGTTACCAAGTCCTTTTCCTATGAGTTTGATGGTTTTAAGAACTGATAATTTGAAGTGAGAGAGCTGAGGTGCCTGGTAGCATGCAATGCGGTTTCTTGCTCACAAGCTCAAATTCAATGCAATTTGGTATTAGCCACAGACTACCTTTTATTGATCCAGCTGGGAGGAAGTACGGGCCTTGGAGGGAAGGGTTACTTTTAACTGCTCACTGGAAAAAATAAATTTGAGTTTTTAAAATGACGTGTGAAGTTTTACTAAATTGTATCTTCCTCGCTGAGGATTCTATTGTACTGATTAAAAACGCAGAACAGGTCAGTTTTTGTATTGTTTTTCTCCCCCTTCTTAAACAACTAGTTTTGCCTTACTGACTAATGCTTTACTCTGGATTAATCTGAACTTGAAAGAATAACTGGACTGAACACAGAAGTTACCTCATCCTGCTGGAAGATTTAAAGAAATTAATTACATACAATTGGAGGTCAGGTTAATGAGTAACTATGAAGTGAATGTTTTGCAGGGTAGAACCCTGGCCTAGAGATGCTGTAAAAGGGAGGATGCTTGAATTCCTACAGTGGAGAGAGTTATGTTCTTGTAATTTTGCTAATAAAGGCTGCCATCCTCAGAGGGTGTTGGACTTGCTGGGAGGTGCTTTGCATCATCCCTACATGGAAAGGCTTGACTCAACTGAGTTCTCTATGTTTCTGGCAGACTTGGTAAGACCAAACTGTACTGTCCTCTACCTGTGAGGGGTTTTTCTAGATGCTAAAACTGATTAGCACAGGGTACGCTCCACTATTCTTCCCTTCCTCCTCCTCCTTCCCCCAAGTAGTTGTCGTACAGTGTGTGATGGATGTGCTTTCAGTTCCTCTGCATCACAGGCCAGGTGTCAAGGTTACCACCTAGATTTTAATTACCCGAAATGTAAATGCTGACTGAAGTGCAATGGCAGCACTCTGATCTGAAATACGAATAGTTACAGATGGGGAAATGTAGGTGTAAATGCATTTCTCCTAAATGCCTGGTAGGTAGCCCCTTCTGGTAAGAACTGCTACAGGCAACTGAGCTCCTCTGAAACCAGAAAGTGCGTGGTAGTGTCTAGCAGAAATCCTTACTGCCCTCTACTCCTCCTCCCTTTAGCATTGAGACTAAACAGTGCTGTTGTGGGAAGGGTTTAAAGAGAAAGTTTAAGTATTAATCAAGAAATAGGATAAACTATATTCCAGTTGCATTGCTAGTTATTTTCAGTTTCAAAGATGCAGTATGGTCTATAAAAGTCCTGACTATTCTTTGCTGCTGGCTGGGAGAGTTTCAAAGGAGCTCTTGTACATCCAGGATTTCATACAGATCATGTACAAATCAAGAGAATCTAGAAAAACACCTCTTTCTCCTTAGTAACAAAGCTGATGTATTTAAAGATGATTATTTTTAAAAGTCTTCGTGCCTTAAACATGGTGAAATGTTTCCCCTACCTAATTACAGTTTGTATGAATTATTGCTTGTGAAAGTCAGTGGCTGATTTCCTTTTGAATAGGTAATTCAGAACAGGAACATAAGCAGCTGTGGCTTCCCCCTTCCTCAAAGCTGTGATAAAGGGAGATACCCTACAATAGTTTGTGGTGACATTTCATGCCTTGCTACGTATAGGCAACTCTGCAGTGTTCATACAGGGCATATTAATTTAGGGGAAGTTCTTAAGACTTAAACTGGCATTGAAGTTTAGAAGGCAACAGGGGAAGTTTCTAACACTGCTTCCCAGCAGTAAAGACTGATGTTTAATTATGTTGATTGCCTCCATAAAGGAACTCTGAACACTGGGTAGAGAAGCCTTAAAACATCCACCCCTCTGGGTTTATATGCGCTTTGTCCATTAGCACCAAGGAAACAGTTCCAGAATTGATCTGATTTCAACTAACTATTGGTCCAAAACACTTGTTTCAGGGGGAAGTTTTAACTTGCTATAAATTGAAAAGAATGTACTGCCTATGAAAATAAACCTACAACATCACGTACCTCCAAGGATCGAACCACAGGGACAGATGTTTGCATTAATATGCATGGTACCACCTTTTGTTGCAAAAAAAGGTAATAGAGATTTGTTAACTTAATATGATTCAGATTAGGATTTCATTATGGAAAGGCTGTCCATTGCAGTGCCGCAAATACCGCTCTTGAACTTACCATTTTCATGTGCTTGCTACAATTTTTGTAGTCTAACATCTAATAAATGCTTACGTTACCTTTACTGTAGTACAAACATGACATTTCTTGAAAGATAGGTACAGCAGCACAGGTATGGTCAAGGCAACATCCATGGCCATTACTTAAGCAGGGAAGAAGATTTGGAATTAAGCCTGTTACATTTGCATTTCAGAAAACAGCAGGACTCAACAACTGCTCATTTGTCATTCTTCCCACACACAGCTCGAGATTGTGTTGTTCCACACTTCTGAAAAGTCACGCTGCACAATCCTTCATCTTATAATAAGCATTTTTGCGCTTTGGCGTTTTTTTGAGACCACATTGTAAACAGCATTACTTCAGCTCTTTGCCAAGAAAGTCTGGAAGATTTTTTTGATAAAAGAAACTGTATTACCATTGTTGGTAACAGATAGCTATTATTTCCATATACAGTAGCAAGGTGGGAAAGAAGAGGTCTTTTATAAGAACTTTGACGTAAATTTCTTAAGTTCTATCACACTTCCAGTTATTTTTAGTAAAGGCGTACGCTATGCAGAATACAAGATACATCTGGGATGCGCGAGTTAAGGCCATTCTCTCCCAGCTGTCCCCCCCACAATTCAAGATTTTTTCCCAGAAGTGTTTTTAAATGAAGCAAGCACTCAATGCTTGATAGCACTACAGCAAAGATATATTTCAACTTCAGAGTTTCCAAACAGGAAGAAACAAAGAAAACATTTCATATCTCAAAGTACACTTCACAGGTCAATAATGAAAGACAAACTCTGCAGGCTTCTGTTTCCAAGCTTAAGTTACAAGTAGTATACAGAGTACTCAAATCCACATTCCAGTGAACTTGTTCATACATCATAAAAAGTATCATATACACGAAAACCAAATCCCACATCCTCGCCAACCAAAAAGGTAGTCTGAATAAACCTCAAATCACATCAGAGAAAAAGTTGCTATTTGTTTCCTTCATATCATCATCATATGTGCCTTCCATCATCATCATCATATGTGCCTTCAATTTCACTAAGCATACACCCAACAACGTAAAATTAACACTGGCCAGGCAATTATCCTAACAAGGGAACTACCCAAGAGGTACCTGCAAATATACCTAAACAATAAAGGAAACATGTTTACACCTGAACTGAAATACCTGAATGCTGAAAGATTCCTTTCAGTTTTCTACAGTTTCCTTTTACCCTCCTCAAAGAAGGGCCTTACAGTGCAATACAGAACAATGACATCGAGAAGAATTCTCATGTTCATGTTCCCAATCTATTTTGAATATTATTGTTCCCAAACTCTTTGTTAGGGAAAACCTACTGCTCTTCCCTTGTTGTATGTTTGGGCAGGTAAGCCGAAGACCCAGGATGACTGAACAACACTGACCAACTTTGCCCCCTCCTTAAAATCAAGGGTCACTTTGGCTGACGATAGAACTACACCTGTCACACCTAAAAAGTGGAAGTTTAATCTCTGAGATGACAATCCAGTTATTTTTACATCTGCCATAAGCATTGCTACGAAATTACTGCAATAAGAAGAATTTCTATTAAAGCAGCATGTTCCAAAGTGAGAAAATGTGTAACTGAAGTAGCTACAGGTGAGGATTACAGCATCTCCAATTTTCAGTTACTCCCTTTACCAAGCCTGTAGATCTTTCTTTAAACACACACTAAGTTTGTGTTACAATTGTTTTTAGGTTGCAAATAAGCAAGAAACGGTGGACTCAATGCATCAATTTGTTGTCTGCCATCCACTTTTTGGAAGGTAGCTAGGGAAGTGATTAGTAACAATTTAGAGGTTTAGGTTCCCTACTTGGACTTCCCCAGCCTCTCTAGAAACTACTGTGAACTTCATTACAGCTTTCACCTTTCAGCTTGAAAAGCCCCTGCAGCATCAGCAAATTAAACTTAAGACACACCTAATGGTCAGCTCCACTAAGAATCAGCTTTACAGTGTCAGACACGCCTAACCCAGACATTTTCCTTCAGTGTTAAGAAAGTAGCAACGTAGGAAAACATGGCAGTACGCTTATCGGCAGAACAGCAGAAATGAGTCAGATTAAGTTACACGAGACTTCATACATATCCCCCAAATGAAGGGGCCGTCCTCCAACAGATCTGCTCGTTTCCTGCCTTCCTAAAGCTACTATTAGAGCTAGACTTTCAGCATATACCTGAAGTTGGAGTATTTCATTGCCTTCCCTCTCGAGCATTCACCACACCTAGCTGTGGTCTCTGGAAACTTTCCACATCTGTCTGCAAGACAGCTTAATGCTAAGCAAGTGTCCCTGCCATCACGGAGGAATCTAACAGATTACCTCTGACGCTGTGAGCACCACCCATTTCATGACATGGCACTGCACAGTCGTCACCGAGGCAGCGAGAAGTAGCTTCTGAACTCGCCTAGATGCCATTCATCAAGTCTGGAATTAAGTTGAGCAAAATGAGTTTTGCACGTCAGTTAGTCGGCTTGTTGCAGCTCCTTGCTAGCAACCCTGCCAACTGCAGTATGAGACCATTAGTCAAACCATTAGTTTGACTGAGCAGATCCAGAGCCAAGATGTTCCCATCTTTGCCCTCTGCTGGGTGCTGTGGATAAAGCAATAAATTGCACTTACAGAAATACCAGACTGAGTATTTGTGCGAATTTTCAGAGTTTCTTTCTCCTTCAGGCATCGTGCTCAGAAGCAAACTGAAGAGAAATGCTAACTCACACATGCAGGGGAAAAAAAATAATCTTTTAATCAGGTCTGACAACTAGACAACTCTTCTCACTTCATACCATATTTTTCATGCAAGCCTCAGTCAGCAGCTTCTCACCTACCATTTAAGTGAGCTCATCAAATTAACCACAAATATAACAGCAAAAAGATTTATTGCCCCACACAGAAGAATCAGAGTAATATATAGCTCTGTTGACTCAGAACTAATAATTTTCCCTGACAGAGACTTTCCTCTGGAAGAACAAACTCCAGTCTTACACCTTTTTTCATATTAAAGTGTGCTTTTTCAGATTTAAGAGTATATATATGGCTGTTACTTAAATTACATGTCTAATCCTATTCATCAAATTCTAAGGTCCACCCAGACCTATCAGATGAAACACAAGACAGCAAGCCAAGCCCACGCCTGAGAAGAGTCTCCAGTAACGGATCTGATGTTACACTTGACGTGACAAGCTTAACAGCATTCTGAAACCAGCTTGTACCTGTATGTTCCTTAACTGATTCATCAGCCTTACTCTGAAAGAACCCTCTTACCACAGAAATAGAAAAGACTCTGTTTGGATACATAGGTGTTGTGCTTGTACGTGTCTTTAAACTGCCAGCAGCACGGAATTCCTACAAAAATTAGTCCAGTGTACAGAAAACAATAGAAAAAGTAGACACCTACACTTAAGTACCTAAATCATACCTAAAATTATAAAGACCTATATTTACCTAAATTAAAAAAAAAATAAATCAAGTAGTTTAATGCTGATTGCTTAAGGCAACACCACCTAGTTTTGTATTTTGGGACTACAATTAACACAGTAGTTTAAAGAAATATGCCTAACTCCAAACTTAGACACTTAGCACTGCATGACCTAGCTTAACAATAACGTTGTTTGTGGCAGGTTTTAATCCACCAAGCTATATGTAATGGTGATCCATGCAAAAGCTTCCTGGGACAGGGAAGAAAAAAAACCCAAGTCCAGTCACATTCAGTGACTTGTTAGAATCCAAAAGACTTAAAAAACCTCTCAAAGAAAAAAAAAAAAAAAAAGGGGGCTGCAAATTAAATCACCACATAATAGTCTGTGAAGGGCACCTCAGTTGATGTTAAAAGTAGCTCAGAATGAGGTATTCAAGGCCTATTGTCACTACATGCCTACGTACATATACAGCTTTCCAGGTTTACCTAGAATATTTTCAACCCCTGAAAGATTAAGTGGTTGTAGGGTGAAACAGAAACATGCTCTTCCTCCGCATACTTAGTATGTACGGACTCCAGTGTACCAATGGATCAGCATTTGTTTCCTTTCGCTCCACATATGTTGATCCACCTCTATTATTTTTTTTTTTTTTTTTGCATAAGCTTATTTTAAGCATCAAACAAGAAATAGTACCAAGTATTGTTAATCTTGCAACAGTGGCTGGGCAGCTTCAGTATGTGGTATTTGCATGGTATTTACTTGGGTGAAGATAAAATGCTTAACAAAAACTGCAATAAAAACCATAACAAGAAAGCTGCCCAGAAAGACTCCTAAAACAGTAGCATAGGTGTCTGCTCCCAAGGCTACAGGAACTTCTTCAGCAAGTATATCTTTCACAGCGTTGAACGAACCATTGTTTGGCAGTGGGTTAATACCAAGCAGATGGCACAATAAGGGGTACAAGTCTGTAGAATTCATGACTTCTTTGGTGGCATTCTTTCTGAAAGCAGGCCCAACTGCCAAAAAAATTGGATGCATTTCTGGTAAGATGTTGTCATATCCATGATTACCAACTAGAAATAAAAGACAGATAAACGTCAATATTCTGAAGTTGCAAAACAAGCATTGAACCTTTTCCTAGAATTAGCGTAATGCAGAAACAGAACAGCCATAATTTATTCTTGCAGAAATTTAGAGGAATCATTTTGATCAACAGCACAAATGTCTCCTAGCAAATACCAAGTCTCAGAACTACAAAGAGAGGATGCCTTAAAAAATAGAATGAGCAGCACTATTTTAAAAAAAAAAAAAAAAAAAAAAAAAAAAAAAAAAAAACCNAAAAAAAAAAAAAAAAAAAAAAAAAAAAAAAAAAAGAAAAAAAAAGTAAGCTCACATGGCAGTAACAGCACTGTCAACAGCACACTATGCTACATCCAAGTTTCCTTGATTTTCCTCAAGGACAAGCTCCAATTTTGCAACTGGACCAGGTCTCTTAGAAAAAAATTAAAAAATCCATGTAGAGACAGACTGTCTGTTTGATTTCTAGTAGCAGACAGAACTTAAGCTCTGACTACTTTGACACCTTGTCCAATTTTTTGCACTGTCTACTCATCAACAAGGAAAAAGTTCACAGGTCTCACTATAGGGTCTCCAGTGGCTCTTCCTTACAGCGGGACTAAAAACTCTGAACAAGTGAATAAACACACAGGCACAAAAAGCTGCTCTCATCAGCTATCAACAACGAAAGACTTGTCAAGTCTTGCAGGTCTTGCTCTTCAGCTACGTAACAAGCAGCAAAGTTTAAAAGGTTTTCAATTAAGAAACTTAAGAACTGACCATTTAACACCTATATTTTTCCCCCTAGCTAAACAAAAGTTACAGTTTACTGTCTAAATTCTACCTATAATAAATCTCAAAGTGCCAATTGAGGAACTTAAGTGGGGTTTTTTTCCTCCAAATCACCGAGAATGCATCTTACCATATAAGGCAAATGAAAATCACTGGTGTACAGTGACACAATATACAAAGATTCTTTCTAGCAATAGAACAAGGTTACTGTAAGTGTAAGCATCCACAGAAGTTGAGGACTTTTAGAAAGCATTCTTATATTTCCAACCCAACCCTTCTCCAGCAAATAAATAGTACATGATAAAACAATGCTATTCATCCTCTACTCAACAAGTTCAGTTGCAACTTCCTTTTTAATCTCTCAGGAAGTGCTTGTCAGTTTGCTAGATCTCGCAAGAAGACCTCAAGTACACGGCCACTAAATCATGTGAATGATCTTATCTCTGCAAGTTCAATTTTTAGAAACAGTAAACCCAGTTCTCCTGCCCCTAATAGTAGAATGCTTCCCATCCCATCAGGAAAAAAAGAAATAATCATAAATTCTTCACACTTATCTTCAGAGTTTTCCCTCCCCGTCTTAAAAAAATAAATAAATAAAAATTAACATTGGTTGAGATTGGGAGAGAAAGTATCATGTAAGGTCTCTGACTAGGATGACATAGCAAAACACTGTAAAGACAGAATACTTACATTGAAAACCGTCAGACTTATTATATACAATTTCCCATCCTTTATCAGCCACTGCTAAGATGGGCTGAATTTTACTGTTGTGTTTGTAATGTAATCTATCTGGAATCTGCTCCTTTTTATATACAGTCATGTTGGGATGAGCATTGGCCAAAGCTTCATATACTTCATCCAGTTTACCTTCAAACAAACAAAAGAAACAAAAGACAAAACTTAAACATACTAATATGTTTACTGACCTCATCAGTAGTTTAAATACAAGTGAAAGAAGAGGGCATAATGCACTTCCCCAAAAGCTAATTAGAGCTGTGGGAGACAACAGCAGATTACTGTGAGAAATCCAGAGCGTCATTCACACCTGGCATCAGACTTCACAGCCTATTCCTAAGCACTAAGTGTCTTGCTAATTTTAGAAAAATCCCTCATTTCATAGTTCTCAGAATGTAAGCCTCTCACGAGAATGAGTTAGAAAGCATTCAGTTAAGTCTCACAGAAAAGAAACCAGCTCCTCCTAATTCCATGCAAAGCTTGAAAGCAAGAAGGTAGCTCCTAAACGTGTTTATGAGGTAATGTACACATTAAGGCCATATTCTGTCTTTCCCCCAGCTGGCTATGATGACAAGTGACACTTTTGATTTATTTTAAAGCAGTTTAATTGTTAGTTGCTTTCCTTTATAAGGCCAAAGAGAACAGCCACTTTGTTTCTTGGCACCTCTGAAAACCTATTTCTGCATGAACCCAACTATTTATTTCTCCTTCTACAAGATGCTCCAATAAGCAGCTACATATTTGACCTCATTTGATTCCCAGTTTTGATCTTCTACCATTTTGATGGCAAGTTTAGCCAATTTAGAAAGAGTAGCTAGTTTGTCGCTATGCACCATGTAACATCATAATATTAGCAATTAATTGCCTAGGGATAAGCAAAACTAGCTTGCATTAATCTTTCAATGAAAGCCCTCAGGTCACAGTCTAGATGCCAACATGTCAGGAGTCATACAAAGATTGCAGAGGCCTAGGCAGGGAGCACACGACAAACATACGAAGGGACAGGCTGGACTGGCAGATGAAGACGGCACTTTTGGTCTAGAACTGTCAGCCACTCTGTGTATTCAATAACAGCTAACAGCACCACCTACTCCTTTGTATTCTTAGTGTCTATTCTTTGCCCTTCCCCAGTCATCTACTGCATGGTGAGTGTTAAACCCTCAAGAGCTGTACTAACACTACCAAATAAAGAGGCATTTTCCAGCCCCAATTCTTGATTTGCACATTTCCAGTTTCTGAGCTTTGCTTTCCTGTAAAAGTCACTGAACAGCCAGAAAGCAGGTAGACAAGCTGGAACACCAGCGCACGGAAAGGAGGAACCAGGACACACAGACAGGAACACAAAAGCAAGTTCAGGCATCTACATCCGAGCAAGTTTCTTCAATCACCCCCTCCTCCATTTAAGCAGAGACTCCTATTGAGGGCTATGCAGTGTATTTAATAGACTTCACTTATATACCAAATAACTCGGCTCCATGACTTATTGAAGTACTTTGTGCTACCCACATGCACAATTCAGTCGGACAGCTGAGTTCACAGCGGGTCTCTGCAGGCTGGTTTCAGCACTACAAGGTCTGAAGCACAGTTGGAAGATGTTTACATTTTCTTTGGGGCCAACACTGCTGTTTTTAGCAGACGAGTGGGATTTAAGCACATCCTGTCATTTTGACTTATCATTTCTCGCTAGTTCTGCCGTCACAGCTAGCTGTACATCCTGCAGCGGGTGTTCCTGCGAGTCAGCTCTTCTATGACTGTCTGTCCCAAGAAACAATCACCTTGATGACCCCAAGAACAAGTGCTTAGTCTGACCTGAGACACTGCCTGAAGTAAACCAAGGATAAAATCCGGTCTGCCGTTTACAGTGCGCATGGAGGTTTGCACATATCTTAGGAAAATAAAGTTTGGGAGGGAGTGCCCAATGTCTTGAAACAAACTGTCTTCGTTTTCCCCCTCAGTTCCTAGGATCCAATATAGAAATTCTGGAGGAAATAGATTAATGCATAATGTTTCTTATCTCAAATTGGCACAAAAAAAGAATGACTAAACTCAGGAAACACAACAAAGGTCAAGATGAGACAGCAAAAGTCTCTCAGAAGTAACAAGAAAAGGGACTCTGATCTAGCATTTCTAGGGCTATATTAGTAACAAAATTAATTTCATTATGCCACTTTTCTATATGGGATAACAGGGAGGAGAAGCCCCAAATAATAGCAAACTATGATTTTACACTAAATTAATTATTTGAGTTAATATCTTTACATTAAATGCAAGAAAAAGGCCAGCATCACCAGCTGTGCTACAGGTACTATCTTTGTGAACATATTATTAGTTCCATACACACTAATATACTAGCATGGTTAAATAATGGCTTTAATCCACCTCTCGGGGAAGAAATACGCAGCCGAACAGAAGAAATTGCTGCATTCTTAAACACTCAAATTTTTTCCTCAATGTCTCACTAAGTTTTACCATTCCCTTGCTTTAAGCAAGACAAATGAAATAACTGTTGAAGAATCAGTCTTATGTACTTAAGTGTATGTTATTTCATAGCTAGACTGAGAATGAAACTTATCGTTTTATAATAAAAATTACAGCTGGTAACACAGAAGGAAGGAATTTTAGCTGTGCTCAAAACTAATTCTTGTTTACTGGTAGTGTAATAAATATCTGAACCTCTCGGCAAAACCAAATCCAAGCTATTTCTGAAATCTATCAAAATGGCTTTTTTACTATTCTGTCATCTAATTGCTGCAGAGATACTATTTCTTTTCAGCATTTAGCAGACAGGAGAGTCAGGTTATGCACCTTCAAGTTCTCATTTACTGCATTAGGGACATTTCAGCACTAAAGTTTACTTTTACAACTCCTTTATTTGGTAATGAGAACATCCTGGTCCACCATGTTTGTCTCCATTAGGACGGAGCTCCCAAACTCAGCTCTTTTATCACCACTGAAAGAAACAGCGCCCAGCTACAAGCACCTGAGTGTGCTCAGGCAGCAAATGATCTCAGTTTGGACACGCTAATACTTTAGTCTGGAGTATTCTTCAAACAAAAAATGACAAGAGACATTTGTTTACACATTTAAAGGTAACTTAAGTCTGCAAAATACCCTCCCTGCCGGGGCGTTAAATACAGAGTGCTATCCACTAGTGATGTAAATGTTACAGAAATCTTAAAAAATACCTTTTCAGAAGGTCACCTTAAAACTCAACTTCCAGATTAGCACCCCTGCCCACACAAAAAAATGCTGTTTTCCAGGTTAACACATTTGCACCAAATAGTCATAGCTTTTGATGATCAAAATAAAGAGCAGCGCCTCTACATCAGTGACACTACACACACACCTGACACTTAAGCAACCCTTCAACGACTGCAACCAGACTTCAGACTTCCATTCCAACAGCATTCCTGCCCACTGTTATCAAAATAAAAACGGTATGAACATAACTGGCTGGCTGTTCAGCATGACAGGCAAAAGAACTACAGTGAACTACAATACCTGGCAGCTAATCAAATAGCCAACACAGGCTTTCTTTTTATCAAAGGTTCCCATCTGGTTTCAGTTTACTGTTTGAGTTAGAAATCTAATTCTTCCACTATGGCTTTAGCATCTTGATGAAAGGCAAGATAAGTAACACTCAGTTGTTATCTATCTAGAACACCATTCACGCTTGATAATGCCGTTAGATTATCTTACTTCTCGTAAGGACTGAAGGATATTTGGCAATATTAGTCAACAACAGACAGATTTGCTCACTTTTAATTTCAGAAAGTTAATCCAGGCTTTTGACAGAGCTAGCAAAAAGAACAAAGAAGTTATCCTGCAAGCACGCCTTGTTCAAGGCTGATGTCCTACTGGCATCAGTGTTGCTACCACCACTTCAATTAAGGAACAAAGTCTATAAAATTTTGATACTCAAGTATTTTCTTCAGAGAATTTTACTGCAATAGCTCCTACCTTCTTTTGGCAAAATAGCTACTGCAGGAGAATGGTCAATAACTGTATAGAGCTCTCTCTTCACATACTGATCAAGCTCAATGAGCCTTTCCGAGGAGGACTGTGACATTCCATGATCACTTGTGATTATGACATTTATCACATCCCACAGCTTTGCTTTCTTCAGTTCAGTTGTAAGATATCCCAGCTTTTTGTCAATATCGCTAATTATTGGTCCCATCAGTGGGTTTTCTGGGCCCAGAATGTGTCCCATCTCATCAGGCTGTTCCCAATACAGAAGACCAAAGTTTATGGGTTCTTCTGACGTAAACCAGCCAATAAGCCTCGCAACTCTATCTTCAAAGGAAACAGATTCATTATAGGGCATATAATATGTGGGAAAGACTCCGTGTATTTTCACATCTGTTCCAGGCCACATAGCTGCTCCGGTTTTATGTCCTTCCCTCTGGTTCGTTACCCATATTGGGCTGGCTTCTTCCCAGAACTTGGAGTTATGGATATCCATTTTGTTCATAGAGAAAGTTTCATTCAGAATAGGATCATACATCTCATTAGCAACTATACCATGGCTTTCCGCATAGAGACCAGTCACCATTGTATAATGATTAGGATAAGTTTTCGTTATAAACACATTAGTGACCTGTTTGACGTGAACGCCATTCTCCATGGCATAGTGAAAATTGGGAGTTGAGACTTTATAGATGTAATCCCATCGAAATCCATCAAAAGATACTAGCAACACTCTGGGCTGGGCTGGCTGGAGAGACAATGCGCTTGGAAGAAATAGTAAGAAAATTGCCAGGACTTTCCAATACCAGTTCATGGCTGTTCTGGAAGGTATTTGTCCCCTCTTCTGAGGCAACATGGCATCTGTTGAGCAGAGAGAGAAGATTTGTTTGCATTAACCTGTTTGTCAAAGTCACAACTTAGTTTTAAGAATGAGTAGCTAAAATATTCCTTATGTATTTATACAGCTTGCCTTACTAACACCGAGCACTCCAAACATAGGAATGAGACCTTTTACCTATCAGTTATATTGATATCCCAATTTCAGAGATGGGAAGTGAGACATTACAATTTGTTGAATGAAACACTGTTCGCAAAGCAATTTCTTTATCCAACACCACTGCCCAAGCCCTTCCTTTGTTCTTCGTGCTCCCAATACACAGGAACTCCTGCTCTTGCAATTTGACAAGTTTTCAAGTATTTTCTCTACTCAAAGTTGTAAGAAACTGTCCTATGAGAAAGCTTCTGCTTGTTAAGAGTTAAGATGTAAACTGGGGCAGTTCTCACCTTGAGAATAACAAGGTCCAACCCCACCATAACTTTATAACCCTCATTAAAATCTCTGGAGCATTACTCCTTTTCTGTGCACGCGTGACAGAGACACACTAGCATCACGTGGCAGAGCAGCGGGTGGGAGCAGGAAGTACACACTGGAGCTGGAGAACTCTGCACCTGCACAGATCCCACCAGGGAAGGGGGACCAGCTAGAAATCCTCACAGCTTCTCAGCCCCGACACTTGGTATGGGATTACCAAACATGCTGAGGACAAAAATTAGCAAATAAGCTTTGAATTTCAGATACAGCAGAATATCCAGTAAAAGGTTTTGCCGATTAAAAGGTGTCAGATGGAGAATTAGAGAAACAAATAGCATGAACATCAATTTCCCAACACTTTATCTCATCTCTAACCTGGTCACAGCCTCCCTACGTAACCCAGCTCTTACTGATCAACTAATTCTGACACTTACTACCAAAAGTCACTTCTAGCGTACAGACAGCCTTACAAACAAGAATGCATACAAGTCATGCAAGTCAGTGCGCAGTTTAAGTTATTCAAACTAAACACTTAAGTCTCTGAATGGACTGGAAAGAGGTGGTTGAAAGATTAGGTGGTACAGTTGTGAGCCACTGGAAATACTACAGCTTTGAAGCAAGCATCATCTGTCCTTTCCAGTCAAATACCACTCCTACCTGAGCACGAGCAGCATGAAGCACGCAAGACACAAGAAATACGATGCAAATCCTATCCATGAACTGCATGAGATGGTGACCACTACACACTGTACCCTAAAGCATTGGCTCCCTAGATAAACATTCAACACTAATTCTGGTCATATGACTCAAGGATATACTGGCATTCCTTGTATAATAGCATGACATAACATGACATATAACTTCATATTGTATTGGGTTGTACTCCCCTGCCTGTTTCCCTCTGCCCCTTCCCAAACACTTGCTTGTTCAAAACTCAGTTACCTAACTCAAAATAAGTTCCCTTTAAGAACCCTCACACAGGATTTCCCTATCTGTAACTGTTCTAAAATTTCATGCTAATATTGCCCACTTCTTACTCAACAGCATCAGTCAACCACAAGACCGGACACTGTTCCATCCAATCCTGCGTGCAGACTGTACTGACACTCCACACAGTTCCCTTTAGGCTCCCATTTTTCAGCAATCCTCTGGAACAAGTCACGACTGAAATTTGGCTGGAAAACAGTAATTGTGTAACCAATAAATCCATATTAATATCCAGAGAACATAAATATCCTAGTTAATATAAAAAGTTACAGTGTAACAAGCATCTGAATACCACTGCAATGATGGAACAGGATTTGTCATTTTGACTGAACACCAAATATATCTTCCAGGGGTTGAACACCAAATATATCTTCCCGGGGAAATTTTCCTACTCCAGTTCCCCCGCTAAATATCTCATATTTACACTGAAAAACAGCATAGGCGCTGCTGACTTGCAGGCAGTCAAATGTTACACCGAACTTGTGCGTCTCCCAAAATTCAAATCCAGGCCCAGAGTCCTGCTAACAATGAACTGACACTTCAGAGGCAGAACTCCCCTTTCACCAAACGCCACACACCCGAAGGCCGCGGAATCACTCCGTTTCACCCAGTGTGGGATTTCTTTCAGCTGACCCTGAAGGAAGAACAGGAGGAGAGGCTGTGGGGTCCCCCTGCACCCACCCGCCAAACTGAGCGTAGCCCACGGCAGAGTCATAAATTCCCCCTTTTGGGGAGTGACAGGTATGAATTTAGGTCCTCTCAAGTGAAATCAGGCCCCTACTTCTGAATGTTACACAGTCAGTGATGTCAACATCACCTAATCCTTTAATTGCATATTTTTAATAAATAATGGGGTTTTTTTTTCAAGGTCTTCACTGGGTACAACCTGAACAGGTCTCTGCAGCACCACAAAGCACAGCTCTGGGCTCCTGAAGGGGCTCCCGTGGGACGAAGGCATCCGACTGCACGGGGTAGGGAGCTGCCACACAGACAGACAGACAGACAGACAGCGCAGGGGCCCGTTCAGCTGCCAGAGGAGCTCAGCACACCGAGGAATGACACGGGCAGACCGGCATTCCCCCACACAGCCGCCTCCGACGGCTGCCGGACACCTCCGTGAAAGGTTTACTTCACCCTGACAGGCCGCCCACGCCAGGCAAAACCCGCACTGCACAACCCCACGCTCCCCACACGCAGAGCGACCCCCACCGAGGCCCACTCGGGCCTAACGAACACGCCCCTATATCCCCGCCCGCCCCCGCAGCCCCTCGCTCCGGGCTGCCCCATCTCCCGGGGTGGGGGTGGGGGGACAGGCCCGGAGCGGGGCCCTCCCTCAGCGCGACGCCGTTACCTGCCGGCGGCGGAGGAACACTACCACCTCTTCCCCACCCACTCGGCCGCCTCACCGGGCGGAGGAGGCGGCTGCACGTAACGGCCGCCCGCCGCGCTGGGAGTGGTCAGCGGAGCTGTCAGTCAGCGGCGGGTAACGAATGGTCGCGCCGCCGCAGTGAGGGGAGGCGGGGCGGGGCGGGGCGGCCGTGAGGAGACGCCTCAGGCGGCGGCGGCGGCGGCGGCTCCCGCTCCCGGGATGCGGGCCACCGGGTTTCTCCTGCGCTGGAGGCGGCCCCGGCGGTTTTTCTCCGGCTTCGGGGAGCCAAGCGGCTTGGCGGGCGCCCCGGCTTGCCGGTACGGCGGTTGTGTGGGGGCCTGAAGAGGGGCCCGTTGTAAAGGGTGTCGCTGCGTGTCGTGGAATTGCTTTAAATAGACGAGAAACGGGGCGCAGGCTGGGCTAGCTGTGCTCTGACCTGACCGCAAAGGCAAGGAGCAAAACTCACTTTCTGGATATCGCCAAGTGCTTTCTCAGTTTTAAAAACATAAAATTATTTTGATTCGGGTGTTCTTCTCTCTGCCTTTTTTCTCCTCTTCTGTTCCGAGGCTCTGAATTTTCCTTTTTT
>RSEF01000003.1:119363788-119396574 GCA_003993805.1 Himantopus leucocephalus
TTTTTTTTTTTTTTTTTATGGTGAGGGTAGCAAAACACCACAGCTTTTTGTCCAAAGAGTACAAAGTGGATTCTCCAGCTTTAGAGATACTGAAAACCTGACGGGACAATGTCCTAAGCAACCTGCTCTAGTTTACCTTGCTTTGAGCCATAGGTTTGGACTAGATGGTCTCTGGAGGTTCTTTCCAACCCCAGCTGTTCCATGATTCCATGACATCTCTGTTCTGCAGGAACACTGCCTGTGTTTCTGTCCTAATTGTATTTCTCAGTAGTCATTTTCCTGAGGCACTGTGCAAACTTTATTTTTTCTCTTAAAGGTGGTAGTGGAACTGGTTTTCCCTTCAATGTGAATGCCTCTCCTGAGCAGAGGCATTCCAGATGCCCATTCAAGCTGTGCTTCAATGCAAAGATGAGTGCAAGTGTCATTGGGCCAGAGAAAGTCTCTGCAGAAGGAAAAGAAGCCTTCCAGGATCTTCCTTAAGGATCCAGTCCCTGTTTACAACATTATTATTTTTTTTTGTAGGCACTGAATATTTTGGGTTAAATGCAGGAATTGCTGGGTATGGGACCAAAGTCTCTTCTCTTCTAGGAGTGTGTCCAGGCCACTTGGTTCCAGAATGACATTCATTTATGTTCTGTCTTTTGCTCATTGAAATCTGAGTCTTTGCTGCACACAGACACAATTTTGATGAAAGATTCATACTTCCTCCCATTCTCTGTTCCCAGCATAAAGAGCAGGCTAACCTGTCTGCTTGTCTCAGGAGTTCAAGTTGCAATATCTCCATCCTTTCCTGCTCATAGCTGATGAGCATCTTCCCCAAGAAGTTCCCTTTGCATTTCTCTCAGATTGTGAATAATTAATGGTGCCACTGAAATTTTCTGTTTTCTAGCTTAAAGTTTCAGGTACATTTTGTAGTTTATTTCTTGAGGAATTTAGAGCAAATATCTGCCAACCTCCTTCTCATTTTTTAACAATTATAGATGAAGTAACGAGCTTTGAAAAAGGGGTATATTCATATTTATGTTGTTCGTGTCTTCTCTTTCTCTGACTAGTTCTAATAAATAATTCAGAACATAAAGTGCATTTGACTTAAAAGACACTTGGAAAATGTTAGACTATTCAGCAGTAACTCTGAAATATATTCTTAGGTCGAGGTTCTAACCTTTGTTTGCTGTGAACTCCATTTGGACATTGAATTCCTCTTCAGTAGGGCTTCTTGTATCTATGTTTTTTAAAAAAATAAATCAGTAAATGCAACAATTATGTTCAGATTCCAACAGTATTTTCACATAATATAAGAAATAGTTTGAATTCTTACCTTCTTGTCCCAGAGAGTCCCAAACACCAAAATGAATAATCCCTAGGAGACAGATAATTACATGCAGTTGGATGACACCAATTGTGGTACCTCATCATTATCTCAAACATTGTCCATGTTGACTATTTAAACTCTGAAGTCCTTGATAGAGGGCATTTTTCTAACTGCATCTTACCTAGTGGACTGCTGATGTGGTAGGTGTTCTCCAGGCCTGGTGTGCTTAAACTATGTGCATATCTGGTCTACAAAAGTGACACAGATAGTTTGCTAGCACTAAACATATTTGGAAGAAGGGACCTTTGTGTATGGAAGACACGCCCTGCTTATGCTCCCTAGATAAGCTAGCAGGGTCATGATATAAATGGCAAGAGAGTTTGGTCTAAAGCATGCAATTTTGAGGCCATTCTTAAGAGACAGAGTATACATAACTATTGTGTCCTTAAGAAATCCCATTGTATTGGGATTCTACCGGCCACCTAACTATGTTGTTGTAAAAATCATACTAACTGGAAACTCTCAATCATGTGTATTTTGCTTTGTTCTCCTCTTCATTATTAGAACTACTTAGCTGTTCTTGGTGACTTCATGTTGTTTATATTCCCCCATTACTTGAACCCACAAGAGCATAATATGATGCCTCCAGATGCACTGTAAATGAGACCAGATATGCTGAAGCTTGCCGACCTGAACATAATAGGGCTATTTTCCTGATCTTCAGGAATGAAGTCCTTCCCAAAGCTACTGGCAAGGTTGGACATTATCTTTATGTCAGCTTTATACATAACATGCCTCTGTTAAGGCAGCTGAGAATATGACATACAGCTGAATTCCCAGAATGGGTTTCCAAAGAGCCCTTTGGGAATAAGGATGTGTGAGGCAACCCTGAGCTTTCCCAAGCTGTTTTTACTCCCCCTCCAAGAGAGCACTGCAAGAATGTCACTATATGTTGAATGGTCATAGAAGAAATAAAACCATACATATGTGTAACTCACCTGCAAAGCATTGAGCAGAGCAAAGAGGATGTGGAAAGCTCGATGGCTGTTTTTGATGATGGTGGCAAGGCCAAACCCCCAAGTGAGGCCTAGCAGTGGTGTCAAGATGGCCACACTTTTGCCAATTTGGAACAAAGACTTCCTCTCCTGCCTGTTTGATCTATCCCCAATATTTGGCCTCAGTATTTTTATTATAACAACTGCAGTGATGAACAAATTCATGGCCACAATGATCAGGGCAGGTATGACGAAGGCCAAGAGAGCTTTGCTGTCGTCCCAGTTGAGCCAGCAGACATCCTTTCTGGTGTAATTGTTCCTTGGCAGTGTGACAGCAATGGTGATGACCGCAATGACAAAGGGGCACCCATATCCCAGACAGAATGCCACTGCTTTCTGAGTGGTCTTGCTTGTGTTATGCAAGATGAAGACCAGTCTGTAGAAAAGAATGAGGCCCAGGCTGAGCATCCAGAAAAAGACACACAGGTAGAATAAATGGATGAAGAACGTGGCCACGAGACAGATACCTCTGCTCCTCTGTTGGTTTTGGTCATTGATGGAGGCAGTGACAATGAACCAAATGTCAGCAATCAGGAGTGATGTAGCAATGTTGAGTATACAGACATGGCGCATATAGGAGGTTGTGTTGTTTGTCACATATTTCCAGACTAAGGATTCAACTATAATGCAGGTCACCAAACTCAAGATTGAGATGGCCAGGCCAATGTAGGTAATATAATCTTCAAAGATTATCGGGGAGTATGTATCAGGTGACATCAGAATGGAGAATGATGTCAAGTGATTGCAGGAGCAATTGACATAATCTTCTTCCTCTGCAAATGTGCAGCCCTGAGTATCCCAGGCTCCCCCCAACTTGTTGAGTGTGAAGTTCCAAAAGACGCACTGGGGGCTCTTTAGAGATAAGTTTTGCTTTGCAAAGGTCATATTAATATCGAACTTCTGTTTTTCACTGCTTCTTACAGTTGTTGTCAACAGTAAGCCGTTCAGATACTGTGTCTCATTGTGGGGCAAAATATGTCCAAGTTTTGAGTACATCACACTGACAATGGTTGAATTTTGGGTTCCAGTCAGATTTTCAGTTGCACCAATGAAAACATTAACTGTGAGGTTTTCTGCACTGTGGAAGATCGTATTATAATATGTGCTGCTGTTTTCTGTGACTATACCTTGTAGCTGAATGGTGTTTGCACAGACAAAAGGAATGGTATTATTAACTGGTTGGAGGTTCAGGGAAAAATTTTCTACTGAGTGCAGCAATGAAGAACTTTTGATTCCGTCAATTTTATTCAGGTCTTCCCAAACGTTAGTTGTGGACTCAGCAACAATAATGTCCACTGTGGAAAGGAAATTCTGGAACAACAAAAGAACAATGCTGTTACTGAAATCCTATACAAATAATTGTTGTTTCTGATGGTAATTTCTGCGTGGTCCTAGAATTGCCTTTTATAAAAGCCCAGCATTTTCTTATTTTGCTCAATCCATGTGAAACCTTCAGTTGTTAACCCTCTGCTTGCTCTATTTTCAAGCTAAGGCTTCAAAAAGTGGAGCTGTGCGGGGTTTTTTTAACATATTACTTGGTATTTTTTGTTCTCTAGCCTTCTTTCCCTTCATTCTCAGCCTTTGTGCTATCTTTGATTTCTTGCTCTCCCTCATGTAGTGTTCTCCAGCCATAAGACATCAAGTTTCTTCGTAATTTTTGCTCAGAAGAGCAATGCTTTTCATCTGTACCTCACAATCACAGTTTCCAAGTATTTCTAAGATATGTTTTGCCATTCATTTGTTGTAACATCTAATTGATTTTCCATGCTCGATCCCTATCCTTATTTCAACCCTTTTTTCTATTTCTGCTCTTACTCATAGAATTACAGAATCACAGGATAGTTTCGACCTTTAAAGATCATCCAGTCCAACGCCTCTGCCATGGGCAGGGACATCCAACCTGACCTTGAACACTTCCAATGATGGAGCATCCACAAATTCTCTGAGCAACCTGTGCCAGTGTCTCACCACCCTCACAGTAAAGAATTTCTTCTTTATGTTGAATCTAAATCTACCCTCTTGCAGTTTAAAACCGTTGCCCCTTGTCCTGCCACTGTCCTGGATCTGGTAAAAAAGTCTTTCTCTGTCTTTCTTATAAGACCCCTTTAAGTATTGAAAGGCTGCAGTAAGGTGTCCCTGGAGCCTTGTCTTCTCCAGGCTGAACAACCCCAACTCTCTCAGCCTGTCCTCACAGGAGAGGTGCTCCAGTCCCCTGATCATCTTTGCGGCCCTCCTCTGGACTTGCTCCAACAGGCCCATGTTGTTCTTGTGCTGAGGGCCCCAGAGCTGGACTCAGTACTCCAGGTGGTGTCTTACAAAAGCAGAGTGCATGGGAGAATCACCTCCCTTGGCCTGCTGGCCACACTTCTTGTTATGCAGCCCAGGATACAGTTGGCTTTCTAGGCTGCAAGCGCACTTTGTGGCCACATGTATAATCTTTCATCCATCGTTCCTTGTCCTTTCCTCTAACTTAGAATGCTAGAGACATTTATGAGTCCCTAAAAGATTTCTAGTTGTTAAGCATACTGCAAACTCTCTTTCATGCATATAGGCTCCTTGTCTTCATAATTTTGACTTTTCATAAACTCCTTTGTATCTTTGCTGTTATTTCATCTTTACTGTCATTTGTCATTTGTCATTTGTTAAGCATACTGCAAACTCTCTTTCATGCATATAGGCTCCTTGTCTTCATAATTTTGACTTTTCATAAACTCCTTTGTATCTTTGCTGTTATTTCATCTTTACTGTCATTTCATATCATTCCCTTAATACTTTCCTGCTCCTGACCCTAACTAACTGTGGATTTTCTTCAGGGAGAATGTTATTTTCTGTGAAAAAAGGGGCCAAAGGGCTTAATAAGTATAGATAAGACTTAAAATAAAACCTTACTTCAATAGTGGGCTTCTTTGCATCTGCTGGGATAGAGGAGACCATCCCCAGGATGGTAACGATTGCACCTAGGTCTGCAGAAGAACTGTTTATTGTGTTTTGCTCCATTTGTGTCTTGTTCTTAAGGTGTTCAAGGTAGAGAGGTAGTTCTTTTCTTCTCTCAGGACTGTTGAGCAAGGACTGGAACAGAAGATAATAATACGTCATATGTGTGCAATTTGCCTGGAGCTTGATCCTCCTTCATAATGGCTACCCCCATACTAGTAAAATAAACAGAGCCAGGGTCATTCAAGACATGCTGGCAGTGTTCAACCCTCTGGCCCTCCAGAACAGGGTATCCAAACCACCTGGTGAGAGTGGTCTCTCATCTGTGCTAACTTGTAGACTGCTCCTGGAAATTTTGGGGGAGAAAATAATTGGCCTGGGCCCAAACCATATGAGGGAGCAATCTAGCAAGTTAAGAAGATACATAATTAAGTAGCCATACCTCTGCCTGGGACCTTGCTCTGCCTCATTTACTAAAATAAATATAGTAAGTATTTGATGAAAGAAATATAATTGTTCTCATCTAACCTCACTGACATAAGTGTGACTCTGGATGGTTTGTAGAAGTGAAGAGCACTACAATAGGATACCTAGGCTGAAAACTGAGGCCCAGCACCTGTCTGTGACACGTAGTGACCGAGGGGAGCATGCTAAACAGGCCCTGGGTCTGAGGTTGGGCAGTGGCCCAGAGCTGTCCCTACTGCATCACTGTTGGTGTGCTCTGTAGCATGGTTTGGGCTTGTGCCTACTAGCGTTCACTAAGGCAATGCCTGAGCATGGTTCAGGGAACATCCCAGGACAGCCACTGCTCCCGCTGGATGCTATGAATAAGGTTACCTTGTCTGGAGGAGAGAGCGTTCAAGGTGTAGGGATGTTAGCCATGGGGTGCCATGTGGCCTCTGGGCCAGGGAAGGGGACCTAGCCTCTTTGACTGACTTGTGTAGACATAGCCAATCATTCTTTATACCTTCTAAAGGCCGTTTTAATTAAATAATTGATTTCTGAATGCTTCATATATTTTAGATTATATTAAGCAAAATACCACCCAACAAAAATTGTTGCTGTCTTCTACTGCCCCCACCCCGAACCTCTAGAAAAGTCATAAATGTTACCTCAGCCTTATCCAGCAGGTCGTTTATTGCTACAGACAGGCAGCTATTCGTTTGAAGCTGCCATGATTTGTCGGAGCACTTGTAAATTATATTGCCTTGGACAAAACCATCTGTGTTATTTAACGGAAAGCATGGCTTTATTAATGTGGCCCCTTCTATTCCAATGCCATTGCTGTCTAAGCAGGAAACTTTCTTATCTGTATTGAGAAAAAGACAAGAAAACTAAGAACCAGGGAGGTGAATAATTTACCCCCATCAAACCCGTGACCTCCCGAAGTTCAGAGGTCTTTAAATTAGTTAGGATTTCAACTTGCTGTCTTCATTAATTATGACCTTTCAGGGTGTATATGTCTTGCATTCCCAATTTTTTGGAACCATGAAATTAAAAAGGAAACTGAATAATGCCCCTTTTTTTTGAGTGCTGAATCAACACACAAAACAAAGCTTTAGGATTTGTCTGTTAGATTACAGGGTTAAATAGGGGTGGAGTGGGATTATATTGACCACTATGTGGACAGTAATTCACACAAAGTTGATTCTGCTAAGGGACACAGTGCTGCTGGAGCACTAATAGGAAATTCAATAAGACCTTGACAGTGAGGCCTCAGAACCTTTTTGATGAACAGTATGTCTTGCTAATTGGCTTTAATTGGGTTAGTCACATCAGTAAGTACCCGCTGATTAAAGTAAATAAAGTGTCTGCATATTTATTGCCTAAAAGAGTAAAATCTGGCCACATACAGTGATTCAACCGTAGGCACCACTACTGTGGAAAAACCAAAATTTCTGCATTATGAGGATGTCCGACATGTCTTTATTTCCAATTTAGAATAAGAAGACAAAATATCCAAACTCTGGTCAGAACTAAATATCAAAATTGGCTTTAGCCATGTTGAATTCTAATTACTCAGCATCTCCTGCAGGGCTGACTGGACGCTGGGTCTGCCCAGGTCTCTGCAACATCTCATGGAGGTTGCCATTCTTGTGTTTAAAGTGGATACGCTCTCCCACAGGCTGACCTCCCGAGCTAGGTGACTTTCTCCTGAGGCAACTCAGTCTTTTGTCCTTGCTAAATTGTTAGTGCAAGCTGGAAGACGCGTCACCACACATCAACATGGGAGACAAAGCTGGTTGGTGCAGGCTGCACCAGAAGGAAGTAGGGACAGAAGATGACTGAACTAGACCTGCTTGGGAACATACTGAGGCCTCTGTCAAGTGCAGTGAATTTATTTTTTTAAATTTCAGCAAAATTGGTATTTTCTTCTGCATTTCAAAATTTCCTGTCAAAAAAGGAGACAAAAGTTCTTGGCTAACAAAAACAGCTCCTGTTAGGTGCCACCAGTGATAAATTTGTGGCATTTGATTTGGGGAAGATACTGGCATTTCCTATTTAACAGCTTGAAATAACAAGTTTTTTCTTACCAGATATCAGGTTCAGTGTTATATTTTTACTTCTGACTTCCTGTCCAATGCTGTTCTTAAACGTGCAATATGATGTGAGCTTTTTCTCTTTGCCGCATTCTGTTTCTGTGTAATTGTACGTGTAGCAAGTCAGATTTCCTTCTTTCTTTACCTCTGTATGGAAGGATTAAGATAGGTTAACACAGATTTGGGGTCAATCAGATGGCAGACAGCAGAAAGCTTCTGCAAAACTTTCTTTTCTGTGGGTCCTAGAGAAAAAAACTTCCCTTGTGGAAAAACTTCCATTCTGTATGCTGATCTCTGTCTCTTACTCCCCACTTAATGAATCTTCTGGCGGCTGCTGCATGATGAGTACCTTTTCAATTACTGGTATGTGAGCAAATCCTGCCCAAACCCTCTTTTATTGTGCAGGAACCAAAATTTGCTTTAGAAATCATTTTGGAGAATACTCTTCCCGCTTCTGCTTCTACCACAGGCATTTCGTTTAGGCTGGGATACTTTTTTGCTGTCCTTATATGGTTCTTTTGAACTCAGCATCTATACCACACTCCCATTGCTTTTCAGCCTGAGGGTTCCTGACTGCAATCTCCTCCAGGAAGACCTTGGGATTTGTCTTAGCAACCGAAGGACCCCTCAGTCTCCACCTGCTTTACACTTCAGCCTGTTTTTCCACTCCTGGATGTCTTGTGAGTTAGTTTAGGTGGCTCTTCTTTGATTTTTTTTTTCAAATTAACTGTTTTGTAACCCACTTGAAAACATCAAGTATATAAAAACATGCCAGGGAAGTTGCAGAGCTGCCCTAAATTTGAAGACATAGAAGGTTAGGCTTTTGTGCTGTTAAAGATACGTTACCTGTATCCTTGAAGGAACTAGTTCTTTGAGTTGCATTCTTAATGCGTTATTCTATATTTTTCATTAATTAGTGCATCATCTTCTTAAGTAACATTTCCTTGATATTCAGTTCAAAAAAGGGGCAGAGTGGAAGATAAAAGCAAATAAATGGATTTCAGCAATTTCTAATCTGAACGGTGATGAGGATGCTCACTTCTCACTGCCTGGCAAGGCAAACCAAACATTGAGTTTACCTATTATGTGTTTATCACTACAGTTGCTCTTCTATTAATCTCAGCCATGCTCCCCAGGCACGGCAACCATCCTCAAAAAAGTCAATTTCCCTTTTTTCACACTCTCAGGAGTACTTGCAGGTTGTCATAATATCAGTAAGTATGAACTGGTTACACAGACCTAACTGAAAACAAAAAAAACCCCAGGGACTGGGTTGTGACACATAGTGCAACTATGGAAGTTTATTGTTCCTTACCAGCATGAAATTCATTTTCTTGAACCATGAATAGGACAGTGTAGTTTTGCATGGCGTTAGTGTTTATGCAGCACTGAAGGGCTTGTGGCACATTGCATAGTATAGATGTTTCAATGGGGTCTATCAGGATTTTCTGCGTCAGAGGCAAGGAAACAACCTCAATTGTCATATTGGCAGAACTCTCCAAGTACTTCTGGTAGAATGTGCAGATGTAGGTGCCTGAAAGAAGTGACACAAAAGCTATGTCTCAGTCAACAGAAATGTCCCTCTGCTTTTGCATGGTCACGAGCTCTAATACTGACCAAGTGCAGTGTTGTTGGCACCATCATGTCTTCCTGTCCTCCAGCAGTTACAATTTTAACTCTTTTTTTTTTTTTTTATTTACTGTGGCCAGGGTTTACGGTGATTTGTAGAGCTAGGGATGTTGTAATGATCTGGTACAGAGATTTCATTGCCTTTATAGCCAATACAAACCAGCTTCACTCACCGTTCCACTCCTGTGTGGCAGTCTTCACTGTGAGCACAGATGTGGCTGTACGGTTGTCATTTGTGATGTACTTGTCACAGTCTACTCTTTTTGTGTTATTCCTAGACTGGATTTTCCACCTGATATCGTCATAGTTGCTCACATCACTTTTACACGTTACACTGAATTCGTGTCCCTCGGAAACTGATGAGTTTCTGCTCGAAGATATTGTTACATGAGCTGAGACAACACAAGATAAATGTCATGAGTCACTTGTTATAATCATTTCCTTGCAAATGACACGTACCACAGAGGCCACCTAGGCATTAAAGAGCTGATGGTCTGTTAGGTGTTACCTGACTCTTACCTGCCCGGAGGTACATCACTCTGATGTTTTGACTGCGCCTGGCACCGTGTCCAGTCCGCAGCTCGCATGTATATGTCGTCACTGTACCTGAATTCTCAGGTGGGCACAGTGATTCACTGATGTTGAGTTTGTATTCGGTGCAGTTTTCACTGAAACTGGAGACTCCTAGAGAGAAATAAACATTCCTTGAAGGGCTACGGCTGTCCAAAAATACCTGGGCTCTGCAACCCCCAAGCAATCACTTCAGCTAAGGAAAACCTTGTGGGTTTGTATGTAACCTTTGCGAGGATGGCATTTTTAACTTGCCATTGCCGAAGTTCATTCACATCTTTGACTCTGGCAACACTCACAGTGGTCTTCCAAAGCCCTGAAGATGGCTCTCAGCACAGTGCTGAGCACCTACTGCCAAAACCAGTCTAACTGAGAGCAACAACTTTGCTCGGATACCTCAGGATAAGCCAAAACGAAGAGTATTCTGGTTTTGTTTAACCTCATTATCTGCGATATTTAGGATGAGTAAGATAAGTAAAACAGGAGTAAATACTGCAGATTTTAACGTCATCTTATTTTGAAATAAACATTTGGAGGTACTTGACAGTCATTCAATTTTAAACATGTTGTTTTAACTATAAGGGGAAAACCCCACTAAAGCTGTCCAAATCTGCAGCTGGAAGTGCATTTGGCATGAGAGCAGAGTTCCTGGGGAAAGCCTGGCCGCAGGGAATCAAGGCCAAACCAGCTCATTACAGTAGGGCAGCATCCCCTCTCTCTCTGCAACCACCGCTGCATACCCGTACCTGTCCTCCGCGGAAATGATTGCACACATGAGCTTTGAAGTTTTTCTCTCATTTTGCTGCCCTGCTTTCTGCTCAATTTCATTTATAACAAATGGTTAACAATAAACAGTTCCTCCAGACACATAAAATATTGAGGGCAATAGGCTGTTTATGACTATGGTTCATAGACATTTATGAGCTTTCTGTTGATGTTATTTTGTAACTCTTTATAACACTTTTAGTTGGTGCTTTGTTAACTCTTTGTATTCATGTTATAAGTAAAGCCTTGTGGGATGCCACTGACTCAACCGGCATGTGATGTGTCACAACTACAGGTGGAGAGAGAAACTGTGCAGTCAGTATTTAGCTACGCTGCAGCTGTTTTAGTGTGTACCACCTGCCCCTCTCAGTTGCCGAATCTCGGTATGTGGTACACAGAAGGTTTTCATACCCCAAGGGTGATTCTGGAATTAGCAGTAGAGACTAATACACTCATCCTTGCTCTCAAGATTAGAGAATGCAGAAATAAGCTTTTTGGAAAAAGGCGGTATGATGCTGGTCCAGGCAGCTGTTTCCATCCAGGATGGCACAGTTTTAAGCATCAATGTCTGCACAGTGGATGGAGATGCCCAGAATCCCACTGGCACCTGCACAACACGTATGGAGTCTGTACCGCACTGTCCATCCACTGTCCTTCCCACACACATCCCCCCCTTTAGAGCATACCCTGTATTCATCCTAGGACTTGGCCTTTCAGATAGCCAATTAGGAGGAGGTCTTTGAAGAACAAACAAACCTAGCAGGTGAAAGACAATCTTTTGTTAATCTTACCTGTAATATTGATTGCTCCGTTTACTTTCCAGTCACCAGTGAGTGATGGCAAGTGTTTGTCAATACAACAGGACAGCAGAGGACTGTTTGTCTGCATTTCAGGACTGTTGCAGGTAACACTGATGTCGTTTACGTTTGGAGTGATGTGTAGCGGAGAGACTGCTACTGTTTTTGTGGCATTGTATATCAGCGTGTGAAACTGATTGCTCTTTGTGAAAGTGCACGTATAGGAACCTGTAAAGCATAGGTAATATCTTAGCATTGTGAATGTGTTTTACTGTTTTTTTCCTCTACATTTGGAGTTAGGAGCTGGAAGCTACTTCCACACCTAGTCTTCACATCTCCCTGCTCTGCAGTGGCTCTGATACTTACTAATCAAAACATGCCCTCATACTTAAAATCTGGCTGAGTTGGTGCGTTGGGTCTCTATATATTGCCCATAGTTCATGTGGCAGCAATATGTCATGGTGAGAATGTAGACTGACTGTGCAAAAGGTTCCTTCACAGAATGGGTGAGAGATAGGTGCCCAGGGTGGACTCCACAAGAGCTGGCACTCTGAGTCTAGGCACGTAGACTGCTGAGAAGGTATTGCCAAAGACAGCGGAGTATCTGTCAACCACTTTCTCAGGCACTTGTCCCCTGGATGCAGCCAGGCTTCGTTTTGAAATTGGTAATCAGAGCTCCAAACTTTCCTCGCACTTTAGGTACGTGGGGTTCCCCTTCCCCATTGGGATCACCAAGAGGGTAGGCCACTTTCACAGGAGCGGAGACACCAAGGTTCAGGGCACTGTTAGCTCAAAGAAGTCTGGAACCACAACTCCTGCCTCCCATAAACGTGCCCAAATACCTGGTCACAGGCTACCCTTTTTGAAGCTGAATGTAAAATTCATGGTCCCAAGAGAGGAACAGAGAGAGAGCTTGAGTCAAAGCTCTGATAATACATGATAATTCCCCTGATAACTCCTCCCAGCAAAACGCCACCAATTTGTCCGTTTCTGACTTTCAATAAGCCCTAAACACGAACACATGAAAAACTGCAACTCCGAGCTCTGATTAGTTAGGTTGTATTTGCAAAGGGGGCAAGGGTCATCAAGGACAAATTCAACCACAGCCTCAAGTTATCACACCAAAAGGGTGGGAAGGCCTCAGAGCCATGTAGTCACCACGGTCTCCTGTGATATGGCAGTGAAGCCTGGCACTGAGAATATCCTGGCCTGTATAGTCACTTCAGTCAGTTCACATCTTACTGGCAATGCCAGTCAGTATGGAGTTCATTAAAGAAAAAAAAAAAAACAAACAGGAAAACTACGGGGCACAGTGCATTTTTCACATTTACTCTAGGAAAATGCAGTCACTGCATTCCTCTTTCCTTTTTATAGAACTAGCCACAGTAGAGATTCACATCTGCTGTTTTAACAATAGAAAATCGTACCAGAATCCTTCATCGTTACGTTGGCAACTTCAAGAATCGACCTTGAGGTTTTGTTGTCCACGAAAAGTAGGGAGTTGGTTGAGATGATCTGGCCTAAGTGATACCACGTCACATTCTCAGATGTTGAATTTATCTCACAAATCAGTCTTACTGTATCTCCTTCAAAAATATCCTCAGGGCTCACAGTGAAGTTTGTCTGATCTGGGAAGACAAAGAGGAACATTCTGCATTATTGTAATTTCAGCTCACGTCTATATGGTGCCTTTCATCTCATGGGAATCCCAGGTGCCTCACAATTAATACGCACTCAGCATCAGTTGCAGGGCACCACCTCTGGTAAAAGCTATGCAATTCTCCCACAACATATTCTACTACCTTTGTCTGCCAAAGATCCCAGAAGGTTTTATGCAGAGAGACAGAAATATTAGCACTACCAGTACTTTCCAATTAGATAAACTGGGAGGAGAAGCAACCAGGTTAAAGCAATCCTCTGAGACAGACAGTCCAGTGCTCAGTGCACTCAGAGTACAGCACCTCTGGGGCGCTTGATCAGGCAACTGAATTGTGACACACTGTCCAGCAGCAGCACGGAAAATGTGCCAAGGAAGCCAGAGGGAACCTGTTCTCTTGTAAACTGCAAAGGTTTGTGGTTTTGTTTGAAGAAGTGGGAAGTTCTGGCAGCCTATAATGCTAAGAGCTGTCTCAGTTCTGGAGGTGAACTCAAGGGTATTCAATCTCTCTCCCATGGAGAGACTGCATCAGGGTTCAGTGGAGCAGCTGGAAGGTTTTGGTTTTCTGTGGGAGGTACAGCATGGTCATCTCATGTAAGCTCTGAGCTTTGGTGGCGCAGGATGAAATGAACCAGCCAGAGAAATAAATGTTTTTTGAAGGCCTGGTACCAAATAATCAACAGTATAAGGCAGCTACATGGTTCAGGCCAGAAATACTAAAGTGAAGGTCGAAGGAAAATACTGAAAGAGCCTTAAACTTACTAGCTATTTTTGTTGTGAAGGTAGCTTGGTTTAGCTGGTACGAAGAATGTAGAATTTGTGGTATAATTCTGTTGGAACTTGCTATCTGATCGAAGCCGGCTGCTCCTGCTTTTACTTCGTAGTTCACAAAAACACTTCCAGACCTAAACAGATACAAGAACAAGAGAAGCACCAGAATTAAATATCCTTGCACACTAGTGGATTTTTATGTTGTGATGACCCATCTTGCATGGCTTGGAAGGCTTCACAGGGCTCACCTGTGAAGGCTTCTGTTGTGACTTGACTTGCTCTGGTAAACAAGAAGGCTCTTCCCTAAGTAAGATCACCTTTATGTGACATCTCCTTCGTCTGCTGTCTATGTCTAATAAACTTCCCTTAGAAAACCTAAAATACAGCTGCATTTAAATGTGTGTGGACTTAAGTAATGTCTCTTTTATCCAGACACAATGTTGCATCCAGAGTCAATGTACTAACTCATCTTCCTGGTGACCGGGGAGATGATGTTAGGTTTACTCGCATCCTTTTCCCCTTTTGGGTGGAATTCAGTCTTTCCCTCAAAAGGCTTGGATCCAGATGGAGAATAGTTATGTTTCTTGGGCTTTTGCACAGTAGTGAATTTTGCCCACGATCCTATTTCCATGCTAATAGTTGGGCTTTCCTTTGCAGCTATTATACTGTTATTCAGTATGTATATGCTGGGTGTGGGTTCTAGGCAGAGTGAATGCAGTCTTTGCTGACCTGTGTCTCCTTGAGACTGGACAGAAAGATTTGTGTCTTCCAGGAAAAAATGAATTTGTTTACTTACCTGAAACCAGTTACTGTTGCCGATACAAAGCCTGGTAAACATCTGTAGCTATCATTAAACTGTAAACAAAGACATATTACATGATGTTAAGTCCTCTGTTTATTACTGTAGTGTGCTTAAAATAGAAAACTCTCAGTTCAGCATTGATGTAAGGGCATGTAGCATAGCTGACAGAATGGGCCTGGTGTTCTCCCCACTGTCACGGGATAAATTTGTATTGATGGTTTCACTCTGTGCGTGCTCGTGTGGATTTAAGCTGGGACCAATAATGCAAATTCTTTTTCATGCTGTTGATGCAAAAGGTTCCTAAACACTTCCCTGTTGGCCAGCATATTAAAATGAATGGGAATATTGCCATTGCCTTTCAGTGGAGATCAGCTTTGGCCCACTTTGCAGCTACCACTGCTGCATATTTCACAGCTCCCCACTGAGACAGTGACAGTGTACCCTATTTCCCCAGACACTTAGGGTAAATACCATATTTCTTAGAGGGCTTTCTATCTTCAGAGCTGGAAAAATAAAGTCATTACCGCTATTTCAAGGTCAGCTTTGTATGTTTTGTATAATTCAGAAGAAGAATTACTGAGATCATCCAAAAAGTCTTTGTCGAGTCTGACTGACATATCCATTACAATGGGCTCTCCCATACCACATGAATCTGTAAGGAAAAACATAAAAATAAATGTAAAAATAATCAGAAACAATGCTTACAAACTGATTTCTTAGCTTTTTCTTCTAACCTAATCATAGAATCATGTAATGGTTTGGGTTGGAAGGGACCTTTAAAGATCATCCAGTCCAATCCCTCTGCCATGGGCAGGGACATCCAACCTGACCTTGAACACTTCCAGTGACAGAGCATCCACAGCTTCTCTAGGCAACCTGTGCCAGTGTCTCACCACCCTCACAGTAAAGAATTTCTTCTTTATGTCCAATCTAAATCCAACCTCTTTCAATTTCAAACCATTGCCCCTTGCCCTGTCACTACAGGCTCTGGTAAAAAAGTCTTTGTCTTTCTTATAAACCTCCTTTTGAGTACTGAAAGGCCACAATAAAGTCTCCCTGGAGCCTTGTCTTCTCCAGGCTGAACAACCCCTACTCTCTCAGCATGTCCTCATAGCAGAGGTGCTCCAGCCCTCTGATCATCTTCGTGGCCCTCCTCTGGACCCGCTCCAACAGGTCCATGTCTTTCTTGTTCTGAGGAGTCCAGGGCTGGATGCAGTACTCCAGGTGGGGTCTCGCCAGAGTGGAGTAGAGGGGCAGAATCACCTCCCTCGACCTGCTGGCCACGCTGCTTTGGATGCAGCCCAGGACACAGCTGGCTTTCTAGGCTGTGAGTGCACATTGTTGGGTCATTTTCAGTATTTCCAAGTCCTTCTGGGCCATGTTGCTCTCAATCCATTCTCTGCCCAGCCTGTGTTGACATCGAGGATTGCCCTGACGCAGGTGCAGGACTTTGCACTTGGCCTTGTTGAAATTCATGAGATTCACACAGGCCCATTCCTCAAGGGGTCAAGGTCCCTGTAGATGCATCCCTTCCATCTAGTGAATCAAGTGCACCATTCAGCTTGGTGTCATCTGCAAACTTGCTGAGGGTGTGCTCAATTCCACTGTCTATGTCATAGATGAAGATATTAAATAGTACAGATCCTTAAGGACGTCACTTGTTACTGGCTTCCACCTGGGCATTGAGGCATTGACTATAACTCTTTGGATGTAGCCATCCAATCAGTTCTTTATCGAACAGTCCATCTGTCAAACCTATATCTCTCCATTTTAGCAGCAGTAATGTTATGCGGGATTCTATCAAAGGCCTTACAGAAGTCTAGGTAAACGACAACTGTAGCTCTTCCCTTGTCCACTGATGCAGTCACTCCATCCTATAAGACCATGAGAGTAGTCAGGCACAATTTGCCCTTGGTGAAGCCATCCTAATCCTAAACCAAAATCTTACAACTTGTCAAGATTCATCTGCATAACAGGAAAGTTGGGATTCTCCTAATTTTCTATAACTAATTTAGATGCCTGGCACCTGCTAGATATCCAGACTCCAGTCCAGTTGATGCAAGGCTGGAGACACCTTCAAAAGGTGATACATTCAGAAGGTGATAGACAGCTTTCCTACAGTGGTTAAATTGCTACATTGCTCCAGTTATAGAGAGTTTGAATAACTTTGATCAGATACTTCACTTCTACATAGTGAAATTACACAGGATGAATCTCCACCTATGTTTCACCAAAGTGAATGGAAAAATGACTTTGGGAGGGTAATATTCTGGGTGAAGACCCATGAATGACCACAAAAGAATATAAAATGCTTAGAGAGAGACTGGAATTTTCTAAGCTGGGTCCATTTAAGGACATGTCCATGCCATGCAGTGGAGGAGCACTGTACCCAAGGCCCTGGACTTCTAAGAGGTGTGGGGCTTCCACATGGAAGAGATACTAGCTCTAGTCCTGGAAATAGTATAGCAGTGTTGATATGGGACTGCCCTGTGATAAAAGCATTGCCTCTAAGGCATGCCTCTAAGGCATTTAATTACATAAGGTGATTAAAATGCGCATGCTGACATCACCAGACTGCTTCCAGCTCTAGGGCTGCCTCTGGGTATCTCTGTATGTTGCTCCATCACAAATCAGAGGCAGAGCCTTGTGGGAGTTAGTCTTGGATTGCAGAGACAACAGGTAGTGCTACACCCCAGTGCTGCCAAGCCTGTTTCCAGTCATCAGTCAGGTTCCTAAAAACTCATGGGCACCTTGTCATGAGAGTCATGAAATAAAACCAAACAAAAGATACGTGCTGGGGTTTTTTGTTCCTTCTCTTCTCTTGAGCACTATGTCACACTTTGGTCACATTTGTAAGTTCCTCTGTTGAAAATACGATGAGATGAAACTTTCTTTGCCCATCGAAAGCTGAAAGTCCCAAAGAGACATATCAGTGATGGCAGGAGCTGGGGCTCCAGCATGGCACTAAATATCTGCAAGTACTTGGGTCAAGGTGGACCCACATCACCAAAAGAAGAGCTTCAGACCACCTCTACAGACTTTCCACATTCATAGGCAATGTGGGAGCCAGCTCAGTCCTGATGTGCTGCTTTATAACACCTTTAACATTGTTCCATCTTCTAACCAGTATATGAGTTGTACAATGACGAATTCAGCACTGTTTCTCCTTACCTTCAGTCTCAGGCTTACAGTAAGGCCTGTCAAAAGGCATTTCCATCATGTAGCTGCAGGGCAGGCTGGATGCTAGGCTGGCAGAAGGGCAGATTATCAAGTCGTTGCACACCGCACTTGGCCAGGCGTATCCATTTTCGCAAGAACAACAGCTGGTGTTCTCACCACTGGGCTGACAGACTAGCGTCAGAGAGACAGAGAAATACTATGAGAACGGTAAACGGGACATAAAGTACTGCATGATATATATTTACCCTGCTGTATCTTTACGCCAGTGATCTCAATTAAATGTTGCCCTTCTTGTGAGTTCACTTGAATGATGCAAACATGATGATCTGACGCCTTGCAAATCTTACTACACTAATTATAAATGACTAACCAGAAACAGGAACCAGGCTGGTACAGGGATAAGTCTGATCAATTACTTCTAAGTAACTGAACGGAGATGTGAAGCCTGATCCTAAAAATTTACCTGGCATATGGGCCAGGGTCCTGCGATAGTTTTAAGAATGGATCTTTTTATATTGTCTGGGCTGAAAGCAAACGTATAGGCTTTTAAAGATTGTAAGAGCATGTAATGGTCAGTCAAAGTCCCGGTGGCTAGTGAGGTGCTGTGTTATGTTGACTGTATCCTGACAGACACCGCACGAGAGAAGGTGACGTTATCACAAAGTACTTTAAAGACACACATTCTCCCTAATAAAAAACACCCCCAAACACTTCACAGTAAGTTTTTCTGCTCTTAATGTGCCCGTGGCAAAGTAAGGTATTAACAAAGTGATTTTCACACATTGCATGCGACCCTGAAGGCCTTTAAAAGATCCATTTGCATGTTGCTTTGAGAACGGATGAACATTTCCTTTCACTGCTTTATGAGCCAGCGATAAGAAGGTACCAAATCTCCGCCTCTACTGTTGTAAATGCTTGGTGTGTTTCTATATCCTCCGCTGTATTAGTTACTTGGATGTGATGTTGCACAACCACAACTCAGGTAATAAAACCTGTCTGACATCTTGCCCTGTAAGAATACGTTTAGTGAGTTAAATTAGGAAAAGACTGCATCTCACGCAGCCTGTCTCTGTCAGGGTCAGGGTACAGCCTCTTACAGCCATTTACGTTCCAAGTCCAAGTGGAGGGAAGTAAACAGTCTGATAACCGCTGTCACAGCTTCCTGAAACTTGAAAGTAACTCAGGCTGCTTGTTAGTAAAACTGGAGCAAAATCCTTTGGCTCAGGCTTCCTCTGGCTTTGCCCCTTCCTTAGGAAAAGAAAAGCATCCAGGGCTATTCCTAATGCCAACATAATATACAGAGGAGTGGTGGGATGCAGATAACAAAACGTGCTGTTGTGTGCTAAGAGCTTGTCTTGTTGGGTCTTGCAGTAGGCAGCAGAGAGAGTTCAGTTTTGCTGATTTCTAAGCGTGATGGATGGTAAAACTGGGAGAGATCAAATACTGGCAAAAAAAGCATGTCACCTGGAATATAAAAATAAATAACCAACCCACCTGTTGTAACACTGATGTTTGAAATTCTCATTTCTACATTTGAAATATTAGTTATAACTGGAAGATTAAGGTTTTTGAAATACTCTTTCATTGGCTCCAGGAAAGACGAATCCGTAAGGCTTACTTCAACGTCAACAGTGTACTTCACAGGGGGAAGGTCAAAAAAAAGCACTGAAAGAGAAATAGCATGAGATTGCAAAGCTGTGTGTAAGGGTGAATCATAAATGCACGGCTTCCGTTTCGGCATTTGGGCTCTGTTGCTGTTTAATGGTGTGAATTTCTGCTTAGGAAATCTTCTTGATTCCTACTCAGCAGATATTGTGCATGTGTTTTATCTGCTGCTTGTCTGACAAAAGCCAGATTTCTCTGGTGTCAGAGCAATAGGAAGCTGATATAAATGGCAGAACATATACAGAGAAAAGCTGTCTCATCCTTTCTCTCCTTTGACTCAGCAAGTGGATGGGTTATCAACCAGAGACTGAAGCCATACAGGATTATCTTGTGACCCCCCACCCTGCTAAGAGGCTTGGGTTTTTTTCTACACCATGTATTTCACCTTGCATAGACACTGTGCCCCCACGTGTCAGTCTCTGACCAGACACAAGTTTCCACCTCTTTTGTTTGTGCCTTTACTACTGTACTGGCTTTGTCTGGGATAGAGTTAAATTTCTTCATAGTAGCTTGTATGGGGCTATGTTTTGGATTTGTGATGAGAGCAGTGTTGATAACACAATGTTTTAGTTATTGCTGAACAGTGCTTACACAGCATCAAGGCTTTCTCTTTTTCTCATTCTGTCCTCTCGCTAAGTAGGCTGGGGCTGCACAAGAAGCTGGAAAGGGACACAGCCAGGACAGCTGAACCCAACTGACCAATATGATGTCACACACCGCATGACCTGGAGCGTGACGTCCACACCATATGATGTCACCCTCAGCAATAAAAGCTGGGGGAAGAAGAAGGAAGGGGAGGACATTCAGAGTTGTGGCATTTGTCTTCCCAAGTAACCGTTACGTGTGATGGAGCCCTGCTTTCCTGGAGAGGGCTGAACACCTGCCTGCCGATGGGAAATAGTGAACGAATTCCTTGTTTTACTTTACCAATTAAACTGTCTTTATGTCAAATCCATGAGTTTTCTCACTTCTACCCTTCTGATTCCGTCCCCCATCCCGCTGGGGGAGAGTGAGTGAGTGGCTTGGTGGTGCTTAGCTGCTGCCTGGGGTTAAACCACAACAGCTGCTCCCCCTTGATGACCACAGTTCAATACCTCAAGAGATGCTCTCCCCAGTGATGATTTCACCTTTGGCTTACTAGAAACCTGCTCAGTTACCATACATTTGTGTACGTACTGTTTCGCTTCTGCCTTTGCATCTCTGACTGGAAGCTCTCCTCTCCTGGTGCAGTGTCAACCTGTGGGAAAAAAAGAGAGTCAAACTGTGAAAAAATGAAGTAAAGCTTTAGCTGCTGTTGTTGGCATGAAAGGACTAGTGAAGAAAATACTGGCATAGATTTTTTTTTTCCCTCCACCAATCTTTGCCCCTCCCTGCCTCCCTTTTCCTTTTAAAATAGAATATTTATATCTTCCAAGCAAGGAAATGTTAAACACCAGCTGAGGGAGGTACAGAATTTGCAGGTGTCTGTTCGCATATCTCTGCAAGGCAATTGTCTCAGTTTAGCAGCAATTCTGTCTGAGCTGCGACCCAGCTGTGGGGCTCTCAGTCCTGGGCCAGCCTTCCAAACTGCTTGGGAGACTTGGCCACTCAGCCTTTGAATCCACAAAGTGGTCTCACAGTACCCTTTGCTTTCCTCCTTGCTCTGAGCTTCCAGCTCTGCAGCAGCGAAGCCAACCTGAAGTAGGAGTGGAAAGGGGATTGAAATGTCTTGGCTCCAGCTCAGGTGTCAGCTCAGCTACTTTGTGGGCTATCAGTAGCACACATTTGACCAGGGCAGTGGTGGCACAATTTCAGTATGACTGGGTTCATGCAGGGTGCAGCCAAGTACAATGCAGACCATCTTATTTCTTTAATCATGCCCTAAAAATACATTGGCACCACAGTTAGCAAGAAAGGCTAAGGAACAAGCAAAGACGCAGGCAGGAAATTTGCAGCTTTGCCAGTTTCTTGAGTCCTACTGAAATCTTTATTTACAGAAAGGGTGAATAGCTTGGCAAGTCTTAAGTCATCTCTTTACATAAAGGAACCATCTGGTGTGTGATTAGAGCTGGGCTTCGTATCGCAGCTGTGCTGGCAGTGAAGAACCCAAGGTGCACTGGCATTTCTGCACTGCTGGGGGTACTACCTTTCACCGTAGAGGTTAGATGCAAAAGTTACAGGAAGCCCACTATGATCCACTTCTACCCCCAGGCTTGGTCTCAGTGGTTTTCTTTTATAATTATTCTCCCAAACAACCACAGGGTATTACTATGTTGTTAAATACTGCACATATTTCACACCATTAAGTAATAACTTCTTTGCAGGATCCACTGTGGATCAATGGTGCTAAAAAATAAAGTGTTGCTCTTTTCATGAGTAACATCAAACTGCGCTAGAGACAGTTTGGAAAAAAACAGGGCAAACAAAATACTTGGTCACTATTAGACATCTGCCAAAGGGCAGACAGGGCTGCTGGAACCAGTTATATATTGGTTTGCCAGGACAGGGGATGGTGGTAGAAACAGCTTAAGGAGTTCTCACTCTTCACCTCCCCTTGCCTTCTCTCAACCTTCTCAAAAGAGCACATTGTGTTCTGGTCAGTCCATCGGAACTAAGGTCCCGGTGGTGCTAGGGGATGAATATAGATGTTAGAATCTGTTTTGGCTTGATAGGGTTCATAATGTAGAAGACAAAAGAAGCATTCTCTGGTCTAATAATAATTGTGATAGAAATCTACCAAGAGTTGGTAGATTTGTAGACTAGTTTTCTTTACCAGATTATATTAACTTCCATTCGGTCAGTCCCTTTGTTTGTCTGTTCCTCTTTTGTCATTTCAAGTTAGGGACTATTTGTGCAGAAACTGTCTGTTATCAAACACATACACAGGACGAAGCATAAAACAGATCTCCATAATTTACGCTATTGATGAAGCAAAAAGCTACGTGAGTATTATTAAAAAAGTGGGAAACGGAAGTAAAGTCTGAGTCCAAGTGCAACATCTAAACACAAGTCACCCAGGAGAGACATTTTGCTCATGTGTACTCATGTCCTATGGCCAAGACAGTGGTGAGACTCCTGTCACATACCTGTGAGCACCTCTGTGTCTGAGCTAGTTTTGTTGACTTATTTGGTTTCTCTCTTTCATAGGACAGGTGAATCCCATCCAGGAACAGTGCCCACGTAACTGACGCTTAGCTCCAGGGACAGCAATTTAAATCCCTTGCAGACTAACACAAGTAAGAAATCAGAAGTTCTTCCTGCAGAGACTTTACGACTGGGAAGCAAGAAGAGCCCAGTTCCTGGATTTCTCCATCTCTTTTACACACCAGCAAGACTGTGGGTTCAGTTTCCCCACCTGATCTTATACTGACTGGTTTTGTGGATGTAAAGGAGAACATCCACAACTGGGTGCTACAGGCAGAGACCAAATGAAAACCAACGGGGATGGGAAAGGATACTCACTACATATTGGATGAATGGACCAAAGTTTGAGTCTTGTGATGTCTGGCAACACGCTGTGATCAGTAGAAACAGGCAGTGGAGACCTGCAGTAATTGGGGATGGCATTTTGTCCAGTGACCTTGCTGTACAGTCTGAGAGGAAAAAGAAGCAAAAGGATCAGGGAATTTTCAGCTGATTCACACAGTAGGAAATACCAGCACACTCTACAAAAACACTATGTTCAGACTTTTTCAGCACACTCTGCCTGTTCACTCCATCCAAGACAAAGCACGGAACAAGGTCTGTAATTATTCCTCTGCCACTGTCACCAGACTGTTTCCCTCATATCTCCTTTTTTTCACGTCAGCCGTACCTACTCAAAACGGAGGGAGAAAGGAATGGGTTGGAGAAAGCGGAGTCCTAAGCAGATTCCCAACAGGGACAAGTGAGGTGCAAGAAATTCATCTGCCATGAGAAAAGTTGACTTTGGGTCTTCAAATATTCCTCACAGGGATACTTGGCAAATGCACAGCCAGAACATGAAGAAATAGAAGTGTTGCTGTAAGTGAGGGCTTGGCATGTTGCACCAGGGAGAGCTCTGCCAACAGCCATGTCCCGCTCTGGAGAGGGCTGTGGTAACATCATGAACTCAGCTAGAGATTTCTGTATGTTTGTTACCCCTTGGCTAACAAGGGAAACAATGAAGAGGGATACCCTCTGGAAATAAAAACTACTTGTAATTTGGAGGTTTTAGTATGTATCTCCATTAATTGCACTGATGTTAACAAGAAAATAACCTAGAACACAAGAACACTGACACATCGGAGTGTAATGTGGTGCCTGAAATCAAAACACACAAACCCCAACCTTTTCCAGCTCATTAATACCTAAGCTAATTTACTCATGCAGTAGATCGGATGATGAAAGGCAAAACATACATGGACCCTTATAGCAGGTGCTGATACATTTTACGCAACCAGAGGGAATAGAGAAAGGGAGCTGAAGAATGCATAAAAATGTGTATTTTTCTGTGAATGTGCACTTTCTGATTATTCCTAACAAAGCACTTCCCTAGCTCCAGAATTAACAGCTAGTAGAGTGCTACGGGAAAAGGCAGAACCCACGCAGACTGTGAAAATCATTTTAAGAAAGGAAAGCACTCAGAAAAGACTCTTAAAGACTCTGAACAGTACCTGAGTGGATCACATCAGCTTGATTAAAATCATGAGCTTTTGTAAAATTATGATCTTTTTGTATTGAAAAGGCTGTCCATACAAGCCAGCTAGGACCTCAGGCTTTGAAAGGCTGTGAATCACCACATGAACGCAGAAAAATCAGCACCTCCTAAGATGGTAATGAACATTGGCAGTGGCTGCCTATTGCCACCACATTGCTTATCAGAGCTGGTGCTCCCAAGTAGACGGGGCACTTCACTGTGACTTTCCTGCTCAAGAGAGCCCATGACATGAACGTGATCTGTGGTCTCACCTCGTGAATGGATAGAAGACAGCAATGAGCTTATAGCCGAGCGATATACTTGACGTCACCGACGTGGGTATCCAGCAGGGATTTGTCAGGGTTTCTCACCACAGGTGGTCCTTAGAGAGATTCATCTGCAGAGAGACTTCACCTGGGTACTGACCTGGTTAAAAAACAGGAAGCAAAAGTAGGAAGAAATTATTTGTTTTTCCAATACAGAGATGTCATCACTCTGCAGGAGCGTGCGTGTAAGCCTGTGTCTTACCCTCTGTTCTCAGGTGATGTAGGAAAGGCAGTGATTAGCGATACAGCACTGTGGAAAAACTTAAATGATTGAGACTAACAAAAGCAAAGTCTGCTTGTGAAGATCTGCGTGGAGATCTCAGGATACTGAGGGACTGAGTCATGAAATTAATGAAATTCAGCAATGATAAGTGTAAGGCAGAAAAAAATGATCCTGACACTATGTATTCTTTGATGGACTCTGAACTGACTATTACCGCTCAGAAATGAGGTCTGAGAAAAGGTCAACTGAAATCTGAGGAGCAATTAAAAGAGGAAAATTACTGTTATGATATTCTAGGGTAACAACAGAGGGAAAAAAAACACCACACCAGAAAACTGTGCTACCTAGACATTTGAGCTGACCCAGTATGGCTGCTCTTATGCTCCTATACAGGAATAGCTAGAAAGCATGACATCTCACTAATTCAGAATATCTCCCGGCCGCACCCCAAAATCCATTTAAAAAAAGACTGTTACAGGCTTTTTTAATCCAATGGATAAATGGCTGGCAGATTTGGGCAGGGGGGGAAAGCAAGGAAAAGGAAGTATCTCCTCAGCGTACTAAGCATGTTCATCAGTATATCCAGCATTCTACAAAAGAGACTATTTTGCTGTTTTGAAGACATCATCCACTTGTGACAACCTCATGGCTTCCGTGAATCTGTCTGATCCTAAGACCAAGATGGATCAAAATGGATCAAGACGGAAATATTGCCAAGTTATAAGACATGACACAAGTCCTTGAGATAGTGACATGACTTAATTATAGATTCCTGATAGTTTTGTACATGCAGCATACGCTCACATCATATGGTATAACCACCTAATCTGTACAAAGAACTCCTATTTCATTGATAAAAAGTTGACAAAAGAGGTAATAGAAAGGAAGAAAGATCATTAAACAAAGTTTATGATGAGGTTAAACAGCATCTGCTACAGTTTTGCATGTATCTTTTGCACTGGTCACGAACTTGCATCCATATTCAAATGTTGTGGGTAAGCCTCCATTTTCAAATACGCCCTTCGTGCAACCGTGTAGTTGAGACCAAACGCTCCGTTAATATACACATAAGAAACCATATAGAGGACAGCTCATGCAAATGAGAATCATGCTGCTACTCAGGATTTAATAGATAGTTAGAAGCCCCAAAATCCCAAACCAGTATCTAGAAAATCAGAAAACTAGCAAAGAAATATCAAATAGCAAATGGGGAAAAATATTCCTGTTCTTCTCAAGTAATGTGGCTGTTCTCCTTGTTCATTTAATTTCTCATTGAAAAAAGAATTGCTGTAAGTTTTTCAGAGAGCAATTTCTCAAGTATCTCTCTACCTTCAGTTGGTAAAACGGGAGATATGTGGACACATTCATCATTTTTCATATGAACTGTCTCCTAGGAGGCAATAAATGTCTTTGATATATAAAGCTCCAGAGATCTATAGAAGCCCAGTTTTGCTACAAAATCTCTTCTCCACATCATTCAGGCTGAAAAATGCTGTTTAAAGTTAACTCTAAAGTGCAGAAATTCCTAGAGGTAAATAGCAAGGTCTCACTTCAACCCAGGACATAGGTGATTTACATGACCTCCTTTTTACTTTTTCTCTAAGTTTCTCTTTTTCATAAACGTTGCAAAATAATTGCACCCTCCCTTGCAAATCCACCCAGCACAATAGTTGCCATCTCTTATGTTTTAGAAAAGAAAGAAGACACACAGAGATATAATATGGCTTACCTTCTCAGGTGACTCAAAGAGAAGATCGTCTAATTAGATCCATCTTAAACATCCTCTGCTTTCTACTACAGCCCAGGCTGCTCTCTCAAAGGCAAACCAAGACACAGGAACTTGTATAATTAGAAGAACACGTTACAACTGCCCAGAAAACAAGTTGCCTCTAGAGCCTGCACTCAATTTTCAAGTGTGAGGCTGACCAGAGATGCCACTGCAGAAAACCCACAAAGCATTTCAAGAGCAGATATTTCCTGATACCGTTCATCAGGTAGTACTGATCATTTCCCCCTGCACTGATCCAAGTCCTTCAGTGTCTTATCTGCAGATTACTTTATCAAGTGGACTAACTTGTTCTGCTGCTGTTACTCACCTGCTTTGCTCTAACAAAAGAGGGTGTTGAGGACTGAAAGCAGTAAAATCACGTTTTGTAGCTACAGCAAAATGTTTATGGGCTTTGATTTAAATAACAAGGGAGGAAAACCCTGAAGTTTTTCCACCTGAGCAGGCAGCATGCTCGCTGTGGGCTGGACCTGGCATTGGTGCCCTCGGAGAAGCTGCACAGAGATGCAGACCCATGGCTCTGATGGGCACTATGGAAGGTGGGGAAGAGCAACAAATTCCCAGAAACCAGAGGAAACTCCGATGTGTTATGTGTGTTTCTACCTTGAACAAAATCTGCAGCCAGGAACCCACTGCACAAACAGGACATCTGTCCAGATAACACTGGGGCCTTTGTCTTTACAGTGTTCGACCACAGCTGGTTTATCAATGGAATTTGTTTCCACAGCAGTGTGTGTGAGGCAGTGAGTCACTGGGCTCATGCAATTTCTGTGGAAAAGCCTGGAATTACACTGATGATGTGGGGGATTTTTTAAACAGTGAGTGATTAACTCAGGAGACAGCTCTATGGAAAGAGCTCTTGGTCTCCCACAGACTGGAAATGATCCCTGTGAAGATCCTGGCTTCTCCTAAGAAGTCCATGGGGAGATGATAGCCTCATGGGGTAGGCAAATGTGCCCCAGGATCTCTACGGCCACTGTGCAGGAGCTGAAGGCCAGGTGGGACACACCAGGGCATCCCAAAAGGGCACACATCTCCAAGGTAGAAAACTGAGTCAAGCTGTAAATGACATTCATTGTCACACCGCAGAAGGAAAACAGAAGCAAAAAAGTCAATAAGGTGCCTGATAAAGTGACATGCCTTTCCCACTTGGACACTACTTCTCAAATTAAGGGGTTGTGACATTGGGGCTGGTCCAGCAGTTACAATAGGGTGATGTTGCCAGCTGACATTAGCTGTTTCGGGGGAAGAGGAGGGATGGCTGTCACAACAGCATTGGGCATAGTTTGCATTGTGCCCTTGGTCTAGAGCAGTAGCGGTCATTTGTGCGTCACAGTGAGCTTGGACCAAGTCTTCAATCCTCTATCAACTGTCTGTGGTGCGTGTGCTGGTTGCTCCATTTCTAACAGCCCTAAGACATGTCACAGCATTTTGCCTCTTGCTGGGTCTGAGTCACAGAAAGCAAAATGTGTGTTTCGCAAAGTTTGCCCTGCAGCCTTTGCAGGTGCCAGCATTTACTACGGATACTGAGGATATCGCAGTACGTGACTGTAAACTTCTCCTCAGTGATCCAACTTGAGGGTGCACTGTCCTTGGCAGCAATACAGCCTGCTCCTGCTCCTTCTTTGGCAAACCTGGTCACCTGCTGCTCCCCACGGAGAGGTGAGTCAGCCTTCAGCCTGACGTTCTGAAGCAGTTTCAATGTGATTAAGTTGGCACGATTGAGGTCCTTGTTGCCCTTAGAGCTTGTCCCCACTGTTGCAGTGGCATTGATCTGTTTTATTGCCCAACCAAGCTGGTTCAGGAATCTGAACAAGCAGAAAACTGGGGCTACATCTACAGCACTAAATGCAACCACCTCTCTCTCTGCAGTCAGGTTTTACTGCTGGCCTTGCGCTGGTGCCTTCCAGACCCCTCTCTGAGCCAATTTAGCTCACTGTCCCTGCAGAAAACTAAACCAGCAACAAGGTATCTAACTTGCTTTCATCCGAGAGAGTTTAATCAGCTCAGAGAAGAGGCCAGTGCAAGGAGAGGAGCAGATATGTGGCCCCAAGCAGGGAAGAGGGAAGGACCAGAGCTTGGCAGGACAGGCAGGAGAGTAAGGACAAGGAGGACCTCTTCTTTTCTGCCCTGGCTAGCAGATCAGCATGAATCCACAGTCTATCCCTACAGAAACACTTGCATAGTTTTCACACAGTGCTGCTCCCTTGGCTGTCTCCTTGCAGGTTGAGACAAGCAGCAGTGCCAGCGCAGAGGATGGGGTGAAGAGGAGGGAGAGAAGCCTTGGCTTAGACTGAGTTAGCTGTGGTGGATCCACACCTTTCACATTGCCAGCCCTTGGCTGGAAAAACGATCTGATTTAAAACCTCCTCCTCCCACCCCCTTTTTTTTTTTGTTGTTGTTGCTATGGCTTTTCAACAATTTTAACCAATGGCACCAAAACCAGTCGAATCGGTGAGTGAATCGCAGGCTGTAGAACATGGCTGGGCAAATATCTGAATCTGATCAGATCAAACAGTTCAAAGAGTTTCTTGGAACATAAGGTAAACTTGCAGAAAACTGCTTCCTGGATTGCATAAAGGATTTCACTAGCAGAGAGGTTAAACCAGAAGAGATGACTTGCTCAGTCCACTGCCTACAGAAGTATTTAAAAATGGTGCAAAGGATCTCCATGAGATTTCAGGAGTACCATGTTCAGCGGAATGAAGCTTGGCAGCTAAAGCAGGACTGCTTGGCCTACCTCGTTAGACAAGAGCACTCTGTTCACCTTGTGGTGTGGGAATGGGAGAGAATGTCAGCAAGGTGAGAGGATTGCTTAAATGAGGGTTTCTGCTCAAGACACTGTATCATCAAACCATAGCCTAAAAGTATGAGAAATCTTGGTTCACTTTGCAGGAGAATGTGAAAATTGCACAATGTCAGAGCATTAGGTATGTAATCAACTTGGTATGTGAGCACAGGGAGATGTCCTGATCATTCTGCTGTTTTTTCCTGTACACATTTGTCATGTACTGTCATGTCACCAGAAACTGTGAACTTCCTGGATTTTAAAGTTTCAACCCCAGAACACTTTTAGTTTAAACATCTGAGACTGAACTTAGACAGCCATCACAGGCTCAAGAACGCCAGCAAATGGTGTGTTAGAGGATATCTGCTCTGAACAAGGAGCACTCATCCAAAACAAGTCAGAGCTACGCTCATCCTGTAACTCATTGGAAATGTGCCGTTACAAAAGCCTGTGAACACATTTCACCTGGCAGGAACAAAATAGACCAGCATAATGTTCCCACATAGGTGCAACCCGAGAGATACTGTTCAAAGCAAATGTAAATGTGGAAACAACTTAGAAATGAAGTTAACAAGATACAGCCCTCTTGACTCACCCATCATCATTCCAGTCCTGGCTGTTAACACTTCAGTCTCATCTCTAGAATCTAACTCCGGCAATTTGTGTAATCGAATACCATTGCCACGTGTATCCCAAACTCAGAAAAAGACAGCAAAGCCTCTCAGAAGCTGGATGCAACACTGCAGGTTCTTACACCGTTTGCTGTTCTTATTATTTTTGAGTCTGAATTTTGCATGGTCAGCCTCTCAGAGAGGTGTTTTAGAAATGGAAGGACAGAGTGAACCCCAAGCATACTGGAACTAATAGGCACTTACTTACTTTGAGATAAAAGGTTTTGAGGTGAATCTGGCAATGCCTGGGGCTTCATTTATTATCTGTCTCACATGACTTTATATAGTTTTTCCCACCTCAGTCTTACAGAAAAGAATCTGGAGGGAGTCCTAGCAAAATGCTACCTAAACCCACTCAGCACGGTGATCTTGAAAATAAGGCTAATCTCATTCTGAAGTTTATTAACAAGGACTTTTAATTTAAGACCTGGAAGGTAACAGAAGTGCTCTACTTGATGCTGTTGATGCCTTGGCTGGAGTGCTGTGTCCGGATGTTGCTGTATTGGAGAGCATCCAAAGGAGAGTCACGTGAATGCTAAGACACGAGCAGAGCACGACCTTGTGAACAGGTTGATGGTTGTTCAGTTTAGATAGGGCAAGACTCAGGTAAGGACACAGTAACAGTCTGTCACTTGGTAAAGGACTGACATAAATGTTCACAGCGATAGCGGGGTGAAGGGTGATGTGAAATCACACAACCTGAAGCAAAGATAAGTATGTTAGTGATTACGGAAAATGTGTAACTATAAACGTTAGAAGCACTGAATTAGGCTACTTAGGGCAGCTGCAAAGTTCCCTTCAGTGGAGGTTTTTAAGAACAGACAATAAAATTGCTGACATGGAAGACTGCCCGTGATTCTGCCTCTATGTGAGTTTGTGTTGATGGGGCACCAGGTAGATTGTTTATTGACCTCTTCCAATTACCTCTTTCTGTTTCTCTACACTGCTTCAGTTTCCGTGCAATGAATGAGTTCAAAGAGCTTCAGAGGAGACGTGCAAGACCACCAATCTGTGTGCTCAGAGCTGTGATGGGACTCTGTTGTACCCGCCTCAGACAAGTTCCAGCGTTCCTTTCTGGACCAATCCAGCACAACATTCCCCCTGGTTTAAGCACAGAGGAGCTGAACTGTATCTACAGCCTTGTTAAAGGTTTCCCCAAAATGGTATTTCCAGAGAAGGGCTCTGGTTCAAACCCTCTTCTACATCAAGTCACATTTTCCATCCTTGTTTACAAAGCATATGTTTCCTTCTTGACCTATGACTTCAAGGTGCTCTATTCCTCTGTAAGCCTTTCCATGAAATGGTGATGATCTTTTTACATACTCAAATAGTCTACATGGAAAATGAAAATAATTTAGTCCCAGCTATCTGCAGATCAGGCTCAAATCGTACCATGACCAAGCAGGACTTCCTGCAAGAATAACTCTGCAAGCTTATTGTTTGCAAGGCGCAGTACTTGGAATGGGAACCGCTCAGCCAGATAATTGAGAGGACAGAAAATACTGCACAGCTGAATGGCCCAATTATCACATCCTTCAAGCAGTTCTAATGCTCTGAGTGGAACCGACAGAACTTTCCATGAGCATTTCAATGTAGTCTGGACAGTACGTCATCCTCGCCCTCCCGCAACAGTTCACAGTTGGACATACTGCTTATCAGTGGAGAACAGCAATCTGCTGGATCAGTGAGGGTATTCTGACATGAACAAGCATTAACTGCAACAGTTATTGGCTAAGCATTAACACACGGAAGGAGGAAAGTGTGAAAGTGTCTGCCACATTTGGCAAGACATTAGCACTGTCCCGTTTGATGGCTAGCTGTACCGCTGACCCGTTTGGGAAGACACCACACTAATGCTAGACCTCCGGCCTGCCTCTCTCACAGGGCTAGGTAACAAAGTTCACCTGCACTTGTAGGCATTTCACTGGGCTGGGATAGGAAAGACCTTCTGAGAACTAACTTTTCTTCAGAGTACATACCTCCATCTTTGGCAGGGAGATGGTGCCCACAAGCCTCGTGGCTTCTCTGGCCTTACCAATGAAGCACGGTGCAGAGACACCTGGGTTGTACCGGAGTCAGAAGTAATATATTGTTTATATTCTGTATTACCCCTTGCAACACGGTTTGGTAGCTCATGTCTGGTGGCCAGACCGCTTCTAAAGACACTCCCACAGCTCTGTGACTTGTTATTTGGGTTCCCCAGCTCAGGTAATCTCTGTTCACTCAGCAGGAGCTGGCTTATTCCACCTTCTGTCTGACTCCCAAATTTCCGCTCTCTTGTCTCTTACAGGCAGACGCGTTTGGTAACCTCTGTTAGCCTGCCCAGGCATATCTTCTTTCTAGAGTCTTTGGGACAACATATCTCATTTGATATCAAGTTAATGATGAGAAGATTTCCTGGTTCTGGATGCGGCTGAAGCACAGTGTCCAGTTCCCAGGCTCCCCAGTATGAGAGAGACATAGACATACTGGAGTGAGTCCAGCAAAGGGCCACAAAGATTATTAAGGGGCTGGAGCACCTGTTATACCGAGAGAGGCTGACAGACCTGGGACTGTTTAGCCTGGAAAAGAAAAGGCACAGGGGATCATGTCAATGTCTCTAAATAACTGATGAGGGGAACTAACAAAGCACCCACCCTGGAGTGGCTTCTTTGGTGAGGGATTATGAATGCTGAAGTG
>RSEF01000003.1:119397574-119418881 GCA_003993805.1 Himantopus leucocephalus
CCCTCCCTCCCTCCATCCATCCATCCATCCATCCATCCATCCAACCACCCCCATTAGCCACTACTCATCATTAGCTATTCAGTGATGTCTTTAGCAGGAACCCCATATTTTCCTCTCTCAGAAGACTCCCTAAATAAAGTCAAAACCCAAGGGCAGCCCATTTTTTATGCAGGATTTCTGATAGTGGTTGTGTTGAGCTAAGGTCTCAAGGTCACACAGTGAGAGGAACCCAGGAACAGAAGAGCTTGTGGGCGTCCAGGTTCTATCACCAGGTTCACCTTGCGCTCAAGCAGGAGTGGAAGAGAAGAGCCTCAGAGCAGGAGCACGGGGAATTGCGTTTCCGGCCGCATCGCCTGATGAGTGACGTGATGTCAGGCAAGGGACGAACTGTTCCGCTGCTCATTATTGTTACCAGATGAGTGGGAGACTTTTACAATCGCTGGTTTTGGATAATCAAATGCTGAATGCGACAGAGGAAGGAGGGCTGCACCCTCGTCCCTCCTGCACCCCACGCTAGGCAGGGAGGAGTAGCAGGCACAGCCCCCTGCCCTCTCCCGCAAGGCTTTGTTCCGAGGGTTGACAAGCAGCATCCCAGACGTGACTGCGGATCCCACCCCCCCGCGACACCCTGCTCCGGCTGGGGTTATTGTGCGATGCCCAGAACAATATGTTGTGGTTGGAGTCACAAGCCAGGGACAGCCTGGGAGAGCGCCGGGAGGCTCCCCGCTCCCCCTCTCTCTGCTAGCGCTGGCAGGGAGGCAGCTTTTGGCCATCTGGTAGCTGTGGGTTTGGTGGAGGCCCCACAGCAAGGGAGAAGAAACAGTCACCAGTCCTGTTCCTAGACATGAGGGCCAGCGTTTGGCACCAACTCTGCCACAGATGCGCTGTGTGACTTGGGTACAGGATGCCCTCAGGCACTGTAGGATCACAGGATAACTCATGGGAAGGGACCGCAGGAAGTCTCCAGCCCTACCTCCTGCTCATGCAGTGCCAGCTCCGGGGTCAGACCAGGTTGCTCAGAGCTTTACCCAGTCGAGTCTTGGAAACCTCTGAGGTTGGAGGCAGCACAGCCTCTCTGGGCATCCTATATCAGTGCTGGACTGTCCTCATGGTGGGAACCTTTTTCCTCATATCCAGTCTGAACCTCCCTTGTTTCAGCTTATGCCTGATGTCGGTTGCACCACTGTGTAGAGCCTGCCTTCATCATCTTCATATCCACCTTGCTACCAGTTCACCACCAAAGTTCTCTCTTCTCCAGCCCTGCACCCTCAGCCTCCCCTCCCAGGCCATGTGCTCCAGTGCCCTGTGCATCTTGGTGGCCTTTTGCTGGACTCGTTCCTATGTGTCCCTGTCTCTCTTGTATTGGGGGTTGAAAACTGGATGCAATACCCAGACGTGGTGTCAGCAGGGCTGAGCAGAGGGGAAGCATCCCCTCCTTCGACTGCTGGCAACACTGCCTAATGGAGCCCAAGGGGCTGTTGGCCACCTTTGCTCCAATGATGCATTGCTGGCTCACGGTCAACCTGGTGTCCACCAAGACCCTCAGGTCCTTTTCTGCAGAGCTGCTCTCCCACCAGTCAGCCCCGGCCTGTGTTGTGGCATGGGGGTTATTCCTTCCCACATGCCGCACTTGGCATTTGTCCTTGATGAAGTTCATAAATATCCTTGAAGTATCAAGTGAAAGAGAGTGACCAGCCAGCAGGTGCCTTGTGGGCTTGCCCTAGTCACATGGACTTTTGCTTTGAAATGGTTTGGAAAGTCCTTTCCAGGACCTACCTGTGTCTTAGGGGGGTCTAAAATGTCTGGTTTCACTTCTCTGCTTATTTGGGATGTTGTGATGGCTGGAAGCTCAGGCAGTGATGCAATGTGGGCCAGTGAAATAACCAAGAACAGAAGAACTGTGTTTCACAAGAAAACCTTCTGTATCACCCAGTGCCAAGGGAAGGACTTGTAGGAGCACTGGGCAACTTCAGATAGGACTTTTCCTGCCAGTGCGTCACTGCAAAACCCTCAGACGGGGTCAGGGGCTTCTGTGTCCTCCAGTGGCCACAGTACTGTCAGGAGGGAAGGGAAACTGTGCCCTTTTAGGTTTTGGGAGTCCAGTGGGCTGCCCGGGTGAGATATCCCTCAAGAGACATCTTGCTTGCCCAGCTGTTCTGAAGAGGCAGGGGGCACATGCTAGCGTGTGGCAAGGAGCTGGGCTTCGGGTGGTCTGGACTTCTCTGTCCTTGATGCTGGTTGATTCCCCTTGTCACACAGGTCACTCTGGGCTGAGCCGACCCCCAGAGCCAGCTTGGTGTAGGGGATCTTTGGCTCAGGGTCTGTTAGTCATCTTCCTTTGCTGTGCGCAAGTCCTTTGGCCAACAAGCGTATTGAGAGACATTCATCGCATTTGGTAAAGGCAAGGCAGAATAACATTCTTCTCCACTAATTACCCGAGGAGCGGCAGTATCTTTAAAGGCCATATGAAGTGAGACATGTAGGAAGATACTATTTCTTTTCTGTGGTTGAAGACAAAGACCCCCTTGGCTCCTTTGACAAGGAGCTCCCATTCTTCTCCAGCTTACCACAGCAGCGGTGCAGGGCCTCATCTTCGCCATAGAAAGGTCCCTTCCCCAGACCAGAGTATTTATTCCCAGGACTTCCCTGCCCCAGGGCTGCTCATTCATCTCTCGCAGACAGAACGGAGCCTGTCACAAGAGCAGATGCAGAGCAGGCAGAGCTCCCCATGAGATCCTTCACCACCAGAGATGATAAACAGATGGGGAAATCTGCTGGGAAATGCATTGACGTAAGAAGTAGGTGAGAGGCTGGAGCACTGTCCCCTGGGAGGTGGAAACACGCTGAGAAAGCTGGACACAGGGACCAATGCACAATGGCTCTTTGATTCCCCCAGACGGAGAGCTGCTAATGGACCATTTCCTCTCAGCCCTCCCGGGGGTCGGAGATGTCTTGTCCTCACGTTATCTCTCACCCTGGCCTCTTCTCTCTGGGATGTCCTCTGACCCCCTTCAGCAAGCTGCTGGGCTTCTGTCATCCCAGGCTGGTGTCCCTCTTAGCATCCTTCTGTCACCAGAGCTGCTGTGGCCCAAGGCATTGCTCTTCAGAGGATAACTTACCACTGCAACACATGTGTGCGGAGCGTGGCCCCATGGAGAAGACTCAACCTTCCCATCCAGAGGGAGAGGTGGGCTCAGGCACTTCTCCAAGACCTCAATCTGACTGGCAGCCCTCCTTGGAGTGGTTTTCACGCCAGGGCTGCACCCTACTGCATCAATCCTTCTCAGAAGGACGTAGCCATCCATGCACTTGCCATCCATGCAATTATTAGTGTGTTTTGCACGATATAGCTCTCCCTTTCCCTCCGAAAATTAAACAGGGAGTAGGGCCCCCATGGCAGCTCTCTCTCTCCCGGCCAGGCGGACGGCTGTCAGGAGAGCGGTGCCTCGGGCCACCGCACTGGGCACACGTGGGACAGGAGCACGCCCAAGAAATTCATCCCTGAAGCGTCCGAGTGCTGAGCTGGTCTTTATTATTAAATTTTAATTACCGGGGCTGAATTTTAATAGGGAAACTGTATAATTCCACTTTACATCCCAGCCCCAAGGCCAGGTCGCTAGCATCAAAGAGTCCCTAATGATGAGGTTAGGGTTGTTTTTTTTTTTGGCTAATGCAACAAAAATTCGTATTGGATTTGGAAATACAGGAAACAGGTTGGCCCGGGGGAAGGGGAGGCAGAGGGCTGCCCGAGACGCAAAGCTGCCAGGAGGGTCTGACAGCCAGACATATAGTGCTGTTTAAAATACTTAATAGCGAGCAACACTACGCAGTCCTTTCTTTATTCATTTCTCTCCCTAGCACTTCACAGCATGCAATAACTTGGATTTATAAATTAAACATGCTCCTTGTTTTCATATATCATCTACTTCTTATTCCATGATCCTATAATAGGATTTTTAATTGCGTGTCATAGAATCGTGCGCCCCCCTCGCAGTCTGGGAGCGCGAGTGTAACCGTGAGCTCGTTGGCCCATGTCAGTATTAAATGGTGCATTTAAATCTTCACATTAACAAAAGCGAGGAACACGAGCGGGAACGTGGAACAGTCATCATTAAGGAGAATTGTTTTCTGTGGCAAAAAAAAATGAGGAAAACCAGGCCAAAAATACAAACAGATTTCTTTTTCTTTCTTCCCCTCCCCTCCCCCCTGTCCCCCCCAGCCTCCCCAAAGGGAAAGGCATTGCACAGTGTTTGAATTATTGCTGGGTTTATTTTCAACTGATGCGTACCCAACAGCTTGAACCCAGATTAGAGTCCAAAGGGCTGAGGCAGGGGGCTAGAAGACCCACTCCAAGGGTGGCCACACAACCATGGTCTGGTGCTTAAATTGGACCATCCAGCTCCAGACCCCTGTTCCTGCTTCGTTCGTTGCAAGACATGGTCATTTTTCCCTGCTTCGGTGCTCAGCAATGCTAAAATCCGTGCCGCTGGTTGCGTCAGGCCGAGCTGAGATGTCCCTGCCAGAGCCTGGGAACCCTGGGCAGGAGAGGACACCGAGGAGGGAGATGGAGAACGGGGCAGTGGGTACCGTTCTGCTGCTGTGTTCAACCTTGGTGCACCCACACGGAGAGCACTGTGCCACTCCGGTCTCTGCACCCCAAAGAGGGTGGGGTGGGGGGAGAAGGGACAGAAAAAGGCAGCTAGATGGTTAACGGGGATGGTGCAGCTGCCCTGATGCAATTTAATGTGATTTCCTCTTGCAACACTTGAATATCTGCTCTTTGTAAGAGCTGGCTGTATCCTAGAGCTTTTATCACAGCTTCTCCTTCCTGGCAAAACAAAGTTAAATCCTTCGACCTTTCTTCTTTTTCATATCTTAATCTTTTTTAATTAATTAACATCTTTTTCAAAGTGTACACTAAATAGGAGACTTGGTCCAACCAAGACCTTATCAGCGCGGAGGAAAGTTGAATAATTACCTCCTCTGGCTTATGCACAACAGTCTTGTTACTGCATCCCGGAAGGAGATTTGCTTCTTCTGTTGGTGTTTTCTCAACAGCAGATTTCTCATCCCCATCCTTTGCAACTTGACATACCTCCTCCGTTTGTGCCGTACCGTCACCTGGTAAGAGCTCGCCGGTGGGTACCGTGCATTTGATATCACTCCTCTCAGAGCTGCAGTTTGTGCTGTTATTTATTGGATTTCATCGTGTTCAGTTCAGGCTTTTTCTCCAATTTTTCAAGGTCATTTTGAACACTCATCTGGTCCTCCTGGGTGCTCGCCGTCCAGCATGAGTTGCGTATTTTAGAAGTGCATTCCCTGGGCCATCATTCAAGTCACCGTTATGCCTGATCCAGGAGGACACTGCTCAAAATCTCCTCTTTGTCTGGCTGAAAACCATCAGCAGTGACTCCAAGTGTCTTATATTCAATTGTTCCTAAATTCACTTTCCCATATTTCCTTAATTTAAGAGAATTTGTGAAATGTCAGGTGAGACTATTTCAAAAGCTTTACCTCAATCGCGGCACGTTTCAGCTGTCCAGGAGGGAACCTGAGCTGAACATTTGGGCAATTTATTTCTGACAAATTCACCTTCTCTTCTTACCCCCATACTCTCCTCTGGCTTTGTATCAACTGTTTGTTTAATAATTTGTTCTGGGAGTTTTCCAAGGCTCAAAGTTAGGCTCCAGGTGTACAATTCCCACTTTTTAAAGAGAGATGTTGTGCCTGCCAGCTCCTGCCCCATGGGACCTTTCCTAGCCTGGGGTGTCTGGGAAGAGCGTCACAATTTCTTCCTCTGCTCACCTCCCACAGGACCGTCCCCTGCCTGTGCTGACTCCATCTCCTCTCTCCCACCTAAACTGTCTCCAGCCGGTTTCTTTCTGCTCCACTCCTTGGTTTGAGTAACATGTAATTAAAATGAATCAGCTGGTGAAAAAAAAAAAAAAAAANAAAAAAAAAAAAAAAAAAAGGAGGAAACTTTTTTGTGAACACAGCACTGTCCTTTTCTGAGTCATCCCTTGGTTACCCTTTTTCCCCTTTCTTTTTCCTTCTGACGTATTTATAGATCCTCCTGTTGCCTTCCCACCCTTGTTAGCTGAAACTCATTCATGCCTTCCCATATGGTTTCACAATACAGTGGTTTTGGCTGCAAATGGGTAATGATTCCCACGGTTCCCACCTCCCTCCGCCCCGTGTTGCTGCCCCTGGGTTTGCAGCAGAACTGCTGGGGACGGTGGTCGTGTTTTCTGCCTTCCTCCTGGCAGGATAAACCACCCGGCGCCTTTAGGGCTCTCCCCCAGAGCTACCCACGACTTCCCTGCCTGTGTCGAAATCAGCCGGTTTGGATCCAGCATCCGTGCTCTTGCATCTCCCTGTTTGTAAGAAAAATGAATTCTGCCACTTTGTGATTGCTTTCCCAAAAATCACTCTCCCCTCCAGTTCCTTGCTGGCTCCTCGTGGTGTCAGTCTGGCCTGGGTGGCTGTTTGTCCATCTGAGCTGAAACATTATCACCAGCATCTGAACTCCAGACCTGGTGGACTGTGTCCCTGCCTGTTATTTCCAGTTGTGGGTAATTAAAATAACATCCTTCACTTTGACTGTTCTTGATAATTGGAAGAACATCTTCTACCTCTTCCTCACGTCTGCCATGGCCACATCCCAGGCACAGCCATGTGCCCTCCCAGCACTGCCTTCTTTTCCTATGCTCTTCCCAGATTGCCTCTGTATGGACACAAGTGGGTTTCTGCACTGTGAGATGGTTGTGCATAACGTCAACACTGTGGCTGTGTCTTAAGAACTCATGTTTTACTTATTTATTTCCTAGATTCTTGGGGGAGGTTGTGTAGACATAGTAGATAATCGCTGTGTTGCCCTTTTCCCTTCATCAGGTCGCCCTTAAACCAGCACTGCAATTTCTCCAAGAAAACTGGATCCTCCCCAATCTCCCATATTTATGTACCCCTGCCCAGGGCAGGGGGTTCTCTGCTGTGAAAATTCAGCCACCAAAATCACAGAATCACACAGAATCACAGAATGGTCAGGGCTGGAAGGGACCTCTGGAGATCATCCAGTCCAACCCCCCTGCCAGAGCAGGGTCACCTACAGGAGGTTGCACAGGACGGCGTCCAGGTGGGTTTGGAATGTCTCCAGAGTGGGAGACTCCACCACCTCTCTGGGCAGCCTGTGCCAGTGCTCTGCCACCCTCAAAGGAAAGAAGTTCCTCCTCATGTTTAGATGGAACTTCCTATGTTCAAGTTTGTGCCCGTTACCTCTTGTTCTATCATTATCCCCAGCCAGAGCTGGCCAACGTGTCTCGCACCGCTCGTCGCAGTGACCACGCAGGCTGAAGGCTGAGTTTTCTTTGTTTGGGGTGAGGACCACGCACCTCCCAGCTTTGATGTCCCACCGGCATCCAAGCCAAAGCACTGAGCCCTCTTCGTTTCCATTGCCACCCGGGGAGCCCCGAGCCCCTCCGAACCCACAGGCAGCAAGGGCTGGGGCTCCCAGATTTCATCTGCCACCCAGACCAGCAGGGTAACCAACCTGCATCGCAACCAAGAGGCCCAGGATGGAGGAGAGGGGTATTTAAAATGGAAATTGGGTTCTGAGATTGGCCCCAAAGAGTTCAGGAAAACGTTCTAATTAACTGTGAGATGCCGCTGCACATACTGCTGGCTGGAGCAAGAGATTCGAGCATCCTTTCTCTGGTCTTATTCTGCAACCCAAGGGTTTATTTACTGTACATTGCAAAATAGAGGCCTTCCTCCCTCCCCATTTTGTGTTGAACAAACAATGCTACGTCTCTCCTGCCACTGCAGTATTAGGAAAAACTGGGTCATGCATATAATTCTGCAGAGGGAAACAAAAGGCCATTCTGCCCCTGTTGGATCTCATATTTATGGATGCTGTGGCACATTATGGTAATTCTCGCTTGAATCCAGCATGTAATTAATAGCTAATAATTAGGCAGTGGCATTTTTACATGCAGATTTGGGGAGAGATTCATGTCACAGTGGACAAGACAGTGAAATACAACTGACACATAAAACTGCTTGCAGACTTTCCAAGGCACCAGATTCCCATCTCCGCTTTGCCTTCTGGCTTTTCACGCACTCTCCCGTTTTGGAGGGTGTTGTTGATAACTAATTCTTTCCTCTGTTTGGATTCTGCTCCATTTAAAAAAAAAAATTACGAGCATGTCTGCGTGCAAAACTGGATGGTCGATGAATTTATTAGAAGTATAATGTCGACATCTGCTCTGTACTCGCAGAGGGACAATTTCAGGAAGGTGGTAAATTGTGGAGACACGGGAATATGCTCACATACACTTGCTTGTAGGTTGCACATGTCGATTTTATAGATGCTCACGTACAAAGTGGATAAACTCAACTTTGGCTTGGTGAACAGGCTGAAATCACCAGGATTGAAAACTGGTGTAAATCTGTTGATTTCTGGCACATTTTAATGTTTCTTTGTGCTCCTCCGTGCATTTAGCCAAGTATTACCTCTTACATATGCACTCAGTGACTCGTCGCAGTAAGTTCAATCTCAAGTGAAAGAGATGAAAAGATAAGCAAAAAAAAAAAACCCCTGGAAAAATGTTTCCATGGCTGTGACTGCCAACAGAAGTGTTCCTGCTTTGCTGAGGTCAGGATGTGACACAACCACTCCCCTCCGAACAAGGCTGAAGCAAAGAAGGTGATGAAACAAAAATCACTGCCATTATCACTTTGGGATTATCGGGCATAATCTTGCGGGGTGAGACAAGGTCTCAGGGCATAAACGTTGTCTTCCAAGCGTGTCCATTCTCGCATGCTGCTGCGTTTCTCTGGCAGATCTGGGGTAACATATGGTCTAGGAAAGCAAGGCTACGGACTCCCCTCTAACTTCCCCAGGTGCGCACACAACTCCGCATCATTACACATCACCTAAACACTAAATATCTGCTGCACCTTTTCATTTGTGCATTTGTTTTTCAAATAACAGCCAGCTAAGGCTGTGGGTCCGCACTTCCCCGTTGCAGCATCTCCTGCTACTGCCTGTATACAGATATGCTTTAATCCCCAAAAGAGCTTTATCAAAGAAGACCCTATGTGTATACTTCTTCTCATTGATGCTCCAAATAAATTGTGTGAATCAATGCACTGGCAGGACTTTGGAGTAAGTAAGAGCACTAGCATCAGAGCTGATATTGCCCTACAGCATCCCATTCGGAAGGATTTTAAGCAGCCCTGGCACACATCCCTGCGGCCTCAGGTGCAGGGCAGGTTTGCTTCTCCTGACCTGGGAAGCCAAACAGCGGGACAGCCCTGGGAGCGATGGCTACAGCCTTTCTGCTCCTGGAGAACCACGGCAAACAGGTGCAGCATCCCTGCCACCCCTCATTACGGGGATGTGGTCCCTCGGCGGTACAAGTGGGCATCACCGGGAAGAGCGGGATGTGCATGGGGCTCCAGCCCGGCGCTGCAGGAACGGCCACCCCCTGCACACCCTGCCCCGGAGGGGAGCGGGCAGTTTGGGTCTGCTGCTGATGATTAAAAATACCTTATAACAGGGTCATGCTGGCACTGATATAAGCATTTTGTCACTCTAACTCAGGGGTTTTTTTGGGCTTAGGCAAATGACTTGCCGTACCCTTTCCCCAGCCCTCTCTCTGCCCAGTTCCTTCCTTGCTGGTTTTGCTCCTACTGCAGCTGTTCTGCTTCAGATGCAAAGAAAGAAAAATGCGAATAGAAAAGAGGGAGGGTGAGGCATACACACATTTCATTTTTATGGGCCTTTCACTGTATATCTGTCTTTCATTTAATACACCGGTGACATTTGCATATTCCCCGAAATGCCACCTAGGAAAGAAAACACATTAAGAAATAGCATGACATAAAGAGCGAGGCGTCCTTCAACAGGGCTGGCTGCGAACGTGCAAGGCAGCCTGCGGGCACAGGCGTCCCTCTGTGCCGAGCCGGCCCCGGGAACCTCTGGGCTGCGGTGGCGAGATGCACCGGCTCCGCACTGCAGATCACGGAGGCTCCTGCTCTCCGGTTTTGTCTTACGTGATCCGGTTGCCACTTGCGAGCAAAGCTGACGTCTGGAAAGTAGGAAACGTTTTTGCACGGAGGTGATCCCCTGTCCCTTCCCGCTCTGCTTGCGCTGTGTGCTGCTCCTCCAACGCTTTAATGACTTGCCATTTCTAGGAAACTGCAGGCAGACATAGAGAAGACCATAATAACAATAATAATAATAATAATTATAATAATGCTGAAGGCAGTGAGTGCTGGGATGCTGATAGCTCCTGGTTCCGGGAAGCTCCCTGTGCCAGGCACACCAAGGCAAGAGGAACCTGGACGGGCTGGTGAATGAATTTACCCTTCGGACACAGGGGCTTTGGGGCTAATATCGCACATCCTTCAGCAAGGAACTGCTGTTTATAGCCTTAAACTGGGTGATGGATGGCTCCTGCTAGGAACAAAACACCTCTGCAATTGCAGCTGACAAGTTTGGTACAGACAGACAGGACGACCCTTCTTATCCCCGATATTGTACGTGGCTTTAGAGCTGCTATGGCAGTTTGGGTGTGAAGCTCAGCCCGTAGAGGCACTCAGCTCAAAAGCACATGTGGCACTTTGTACCCCAGCCTGGCTGGAGGCCTTATCCACTGCTTGTGCCCGCCCTTCCCAGGGGGAAGGGGGTGGGATGCTCCAGAAGTACACGTTTGGCCTGAGCACAGCCCTGGGGCGCTCTGGCTCCGGGCTCGAGTCCAGTGCTGGAGCTGACCTGTTTCATGCTCTTGGGCAAATCCCTGCCACGGGGATAATCATGCCCGATGCCAGTCTCCGAGGGGAGCGTGGAGGCTTCATTAGCGGATGTTTAGGAAAGGCTTTGAGCAGGAAAAGTGTATTCAGCGTTAAAAATGAATGAGCATCAGCAATGCCAAAAATGCGTGTGATAGAGAGGGGGAGAAAGACAGTATCGGAGGACAAAATGCTCAGGGAGCAAAGAGCTGGCCCAGACAGAGCAACAGCTTTGCTAGCGTCCAGGTGGAGGGCATGACTGCAGTGCTGGCCCTGGCACAGTGTCCTTCAGGGACCAATGGCCCAACTGGCTTGTCCCGCCTTGCCCTGGCACACAGAGCAGTGGAAATCTCTCAGCACCCTCCTGGGAACTGGCAAGTGGGAGGTGTGTCAGTGCTACTCTCCTTCCATCATCCCTTCAACCCAGTCCTGGGACTTGTTGGGCTGAAGACACCTCCCTTCCCCTGAGAAATGGGTGATCCATCAAATACCCCATGCTTCCTCCCCACCACTGCCCAGTCTTATTGCTCCCGGCTTTCCCTGCCTGCAGGGCTCCTGTCCCGAGGCTGAGCCTCTGCTGTGCACAGGAGGACACTGTCAGATGAGACCGATGTGTCAGCTTCACAGCAGGGTAATGGAGATGGCAGAGGAGAAGGTCGGGTGACTTTTGTGTCACCACTGTCATAGATCTGAGCTTGGCCTTGGGTCTGCAACAGGCCCAAGGGACTGAGTGAGTGTGAAGGAAGCCTTTGCCAGGTTATCTGGGCCGTTGGTCCTTCAGCTGGTCCTCCATCCCCCGTCTTGCTGGTTTGCCACTTTGGTCAGTTGCTACTTATCATTCCAGTACCTAAAGGGGGACTACAGGAGAGCTGGGGAAGGACTTTTTACAAGGGCATGTAGTGATAGGATGAGGGGGAATGGCTTCAAACTGGAAGAGGGCAGATTTAGATTAGATATTAGGAAGAAATTTTTCACTCTTGAGGGTGGTGAGGCACTGGAACAGGTTCCCAAAGCTGTGGCTGCCCCATCCCTGGAGGTGTTCAAGGCCAGGTTGGATGGGGCTTTGAGCAACCTGGTGTAGTGGGAGGTGTCCCTGCCCATGGCAGGGGGGTTGGAACTCGATGATCTTCAAGGTCCCTTCCAACCTAAACCACTCTATGATTCACTGTTACCGAGATTTTCTTTATTTCTTTAGGGTCTGCCTGGTTTTCACCTGCAGCCAACCTGACTTGGTGTTGTGGGAGCTAAGTTTCAGCTGAATCCGTAAGTTGCTCTTTCTACATTGGCTTCAGAAGGGAAAGATCCCAAAGATTCCCATGTCGGTGGATGGTCACAGCAAGTTCTACATGGGCATGGAGAGCATGGGAGCATGTATATCCTTCTCCCATGAAAAGCTGAGTGTGAAAAGACATGGGAAGGAGGATGTTTTCTACAGCTGACAGCCTGAACGCAGCCATGACTGAGGAGGCAAATGCGCTGACTCACGTGGTTTCCCTGCTGCTCTTCAGGCTCATTTCACACCACAGGGAACCTACTAGCAACCCTGTCCAGAGCACTCCTCCGTGGAGTTCTTCCTGTCTCTCCCAGGCAGCTCAGCTCTTGGCCAGCAGGGACACAGAGGCTCTCTCTGCAACTCCTGCAGATTTCCCAAAGGCTCAGATGGGAAAGGACCTTATAACCCTTCTCTTCCCAGCCCTCTAGCAAAACCCATCTTTGATCTCTTGTGTATTACCACTGTATCTCCCTTGTGACGTGGTTCTGCGGGATGGAAGGAAATGTCCTTTGGTCCCAGTACCCAGGTGAAGGTATGGCTCTCATGCACACATGCTAAAACTACACTGTGCCTCGTGCTCCTGGGGAAATGAGGACACTTCCAACTCTTCTCCCTGAGGAGCACAGCTGAACTGCTTGCAGTGAAAGTACTGCCAAGCTTCCCAGATGAACCGCATGTCACTTCCCACATCTCTTGGCAACAAGTGTTGCCAGCACTCCAGAAGCATTCACCCTTTTGGATGTTTTTCCAAACCAAACCCTAGCTCTGAGCCCCTTTGAACTGGTGACCCACCATTACTGCAGAGCAGTGAGGCGGAGCAAACTATATGAGACCCAGGACAATTAAAGTAGGGACCAGGAGAACCTTTGGAGCAAGTCCTTGGACCCAAGTTTCACATCGCAGTGGGTGCCCACAGCAGTGGGATCTGTAGAAGATTGGTACTATAGGATCCCGGTAGGATTGAGCACAAGGTGCGGCATGGCAACAAGGTTATGCTGTAATCAGAATTTCTGCTTAAAAGCAGCTTTCCCACTAACAGCACTGGGTGCAGCCTTACACAATCATAGCTTTCCCAGCCAGCCCACTGCTTATCAGAGGAAAGGGGAAGGAAGGGAAAAGGAATGAAAACTGATATTTCTCATAGAAGGGAGAGAGATTCAGAGGATGAACATTGGCCATGGGGCTTCAAAGACATGTCATCAAGTTTCTTCTTTATGATAAACATCGTGTGTGACCCTTGGCAAATCAGAAACTTACATTCTGTTGGAACATCTAGTTTGATTTCTTGTTTGACGCTGAATTATAACATGTAACCAGCTCCTCCTGTTGAGCTCAACAGCTTGTGTTTGACTAAAGCGCAAATTCCCCATCTGTTCTTCAGCCTCAGTCCTTTTTGCTGCGACATCGCACTGTGAGCTGGTACAGATGATCCCCCTAAATCCCTCAAATCCTTTTCTAGATACATTGAGTCTCCATCCTACAGGCAGTGCCCGTGTTCCTCATTCCCCAGTATATCCCACTGCATGGAGTGATACTCATCCTATGCTGCTGGAAGAGATACAGGTCACAGTACAACTGCTCTGTCACTGCGGTTACTGTCATCCCACCAATCTTTCTGCAGTCCCCAGCTTTTACCAGCAATGATATTTATTTTTGCCCTCAAACGAGTGCCAGAGTTGAACAGCACTGGAATTAGCAGCTCTCCCTCCAGTTTCCAGTTAAGGAAACCGAGTATTTTATTTTGCCTGGAGCTATCTGCACCATTTCAGGCCAACTAGGTGTTGCACCAGTCATTCCTTTCAGTAGGCCTGGATTATCCTACACCCCGTGGGCTACTGGCCTACAGCAGCCCCTCCATGGGAAGACCTCAAGAAGAGCCCGTCTTTTCTTCAACAGAGGAAGGGAAGGGAATTGCTGGGAGCAATGCAATAGGAGGATATGGAAAGTCTTGGACTTTGGCTCAGAGAGACCTTGTTGTCCTCTCCTACAACATTGTTTCTTGCTCTTCTGGAAAATGGGCACATCGTTCCCTAAATGGGCGCAGTGTTCCCTAAAATCAGAATGGAGGTCCCTCCATGTCTCAGCAACTGGAGACACAACAGAGGGGAGGTAAGAGGGATAACAATGCCAGAGCAGACCGGGAAGCCCAATTTACTTAGTATTATGCTGGGATTTGCAGAGTTATTTTCATGCGGATTTGGAAGGAAACCTCAAACAATGCTAATGGAACCAAAATCCTGCACAGTTTTGTTTTGGAAACACAGAAAATTTTGAAGACGAATCTGGCTTCCAAGATACCTGGCAGCATTTGGATAAAAGTGACCGGATTCCAAGTGGTTTCAGAGCTGCTCGGGGGAGGGGGAGCTGCCAGGACAGACCATGGCAGATGCCTCCATTCAATACAATACAATAGGTACGTGGAGAATTGTTACTGATTGCTGGTTTTTGTTATATTATTATAGAGACCCTCTAAATTTGATGTCAGACTTTGAAGAAGGTCAATGATGGAGATCATTGAGAGGGGAAGGAAGGCTTATAGGAAAGGGAATAACCAATGTCATACCCCTCAGGGGCACTTAGCCAGGCCCAACTCAAATTGTCATGAGGTTGGCAGAGCACGTAGGTGCATACAAGGCTGAACGGATGAACAAACATTTCTTTCCAATGTGGCTTTTCCCTTTTATTCCCACACACAGGCAGCCAGCCTGGGCTGCCACACAGCCAGAAATCCCCCACCCACGTCACTCCCCTCATTGCTGAGGGTCCCTCCAAGACGTGTCTTGTTCCAACCATCAAACACATGTGCAGGAGTTGCCGTGAGCACAGACCCAAAATCCAACTCCGCACTGCGCTCGCCGCCCCTGCCTCCACTCCTGCACCCGCGGGCCCTTGTTGTGCTCAAGCTCAGGGTATCCAGACGCCAACTTGAGGCCGGGGGCTACCACCAGCAATAAATACCACTGGTGAAATAGGGACAGGGGCTTTACTGCTGAAAGAAGCAGCTCCACAGGCTCTTTGCTCCTGCGTATTAGAACTTAAAATCACAGCCGTGCATAGCTATGCTGGTACCGCTCAGTGATGAAGGAGCTGCCGTATTCCCTGCTGCCACATACCAGCAGGCTGATGTGAAGATGATGCTCAGGGAGGGAGATGTTTTAAGGAAAGTGGAGCTCAGCTGAGCTTTTGATTACAGATTTTAGCCCTTGAGTGATAGCACAGTCAGGGTCCTGAGAAAAATCGCCATATCCAGGTTTTTAGACACAGGCTATTATCCTTTAGGACTGCTTTGAAACACCTCTTGGGGGCTAATAAAGATCATAATTCTAAAATGGTGGAACCCATTTCACAGCAGGGTAAAGCAGGCATTAATACGTTAAAGCCTAGACATCAAACACAAAACACACTTTTCATTCAAAAACGCCTGAGAAGCTTTGCCATTTCCAAGTCAGCCCAGCCTAGGATACTTTTGGTATGCCTTGGTATGCCACCCCAGGCCCCAGTACCGAGAGCAAGATTCTTTCTTGTTGCCAAGAGTCATGACAGCATCCTTAGGCAATAGCTCCTCCAAAGATTTTAGTCCCCCCCAAGGCTGGCCCTTTACGTGGCATCAAATATCTTCCTTGTGCAACCTTCACCCTGTCCCATCCTGCCCGAGCTGGATGAGTAATGATAAAACCCAGCAAGGAGGTCAGTTCCTGTTTGCTTTTATTTTCAATTAACGTGACTGAGCCTGGGGAGAAGGGCCTCAGGGCAGGTTTTGGCTGTGGTGTCAGTCTGGAGCCTGCAAAGCCAAAGGCAGACCAGTGGTTTGCAGTTCAGCTCAGTGGGAAGGAGTCGGGGACCAGAGAAAGAGGAAAGGAGTGACTGGAGGACATGTGGAGAGGCAGCCGAGGAGACGGATGGGGAGGGAGGAACTGCTGTTCTTTCCTAAGGCTACAGTCCACCAAAGCACTGCCCTAGCGCTATGCAGTGCTGTCCTGGTTTGAGTTACAGGGTTGCTGAGTCCTGCCTTATTCCTCCTGGTCGAGTGATGTCTCCTTCCCTGTGCTCAGAGATGAAGAAGCGAGGCATGGAAAGGTCAAGGACTGCAGGGTGCCGACAGCGCTGGGCAGCCCCTGCAGCAGCAGGTTGCACATGGCTTGGGTGGCCCTTTCAGGTCTATAGGGCTCCTCAGGAGGAGATATTAGGACCTTTTGCAAATTGCGTGGTAAAACCCAGAAATCTGAGCAGCCATTGAAGTCCCTGGTGATTGCTGCCATAGGTAACTTACCCAAATGATGACTGCAGTGAGGGGCTGGACCTCCTGGGATGTATCTTGCAATCTGGGTTCTTGCCCACAAGCTCTGCCCAATCCGGCAATGGTGCCTGACACTGCTCTTGTGCCTCCCTGCTGTGACCATGCCTTCTGCAAAAGCAGAGCAGGTTGGACAGAAGGAAAAGCACCTGGTGCCTTTCCTGCTCTAGTTCACAGCTTCACATTTCCACCAAACTGGTCTGTGAAGGTGGGTTTGCACTAAGGTGCCCGTACTGCAGTCCAGCCCAGCCAAGGTACAGATACAGGTTCCGCACTGTCAGATCCGTTTGGGGAGCTGTAGCTCCAGTGAGGATGTGGGACTGAGCTGAAAAGCAGGGCAAGGACTCCGTAGATGTACGCAGCTGTATTTTCAATGCATGTGAGCTGGAGCTCTTTCTATTTCCCTTCCAAATCATGCTACGCAGTGCCTGCGAGACATGCCCCGGAGAAGCTGCCCCTGCTGAATGCTGGGCTGCGTCGGGCAGGTGGGAATAGACAAAGTGCGGTTTGTTCTGTGGGCCGGGCAGGCTGTGCCAGCTTCCCTGAAGGAATGGCTTTCGGCCGGGAAAGCATTGTCTGTCCAAATGAGCACGCTCTTGCCTTGATTCGCCTGGAATTTGTCAAGAGAGCCAAAGCTCAGCGTTGCTGCGAGAGAATATTTTGATTTCCAGTTTGAAACATCATCACTTTCAGTTTTGACTTATAAAACTCTTCTTTGCCTTTTCTCTGACCTTGAGGTTGCCTGGTATGATAAGGCTGCCTCCATACTATTATACTTTTACCCTGTGTAAAGGGTAAAAAGGGGTGGGTGCATCCAGCTTGCTGCTGGGGATGGTCCCTGTGTTGGGTTAAGTCCTGAATCCACCTCGGGAATTGCTTGGGCAGAGCTGGGGACAAAATTGTGCCTAGGACTGTCCCACCAAGATGAGCGTGCAGACAACTAAGCACCAGTGCCTGGACACTGCACTCATACAGATGTGGCCTTTGTGTCCCTCTTTGGTCCCAGGCCCACTGCCACCAAGCAAGCATCTTCTCTGGCAGCTCAGGGGCAAGGATTTTCCTTTCTGGAAATTCAAGGGGGAAAGCTTCTTGCTTCACTTCTGCATGGCTTTTATCTTCATAAATGCAAGCACTCAGACACAGGTGAAATAAATAGAAAAGTGGAAATGCTGGGAAGAAAGGCAACAAAATAATAATAATAAAAAAAAGCAAAATATTGATGGCAGTCTTATCAGTTTAAGGTGGGGTCCCAGCTGTAGAAATGCTCCGCACAGGCAAAACAACACGTGCCCCTTGGGGAGAGAAGGGCTCTGAAGGGGTTTGGTGTGGGAAAGGTGGGCTTTTCAGCCCAGATCTGATGACACGACCATGCTCCCCATTCAGAGGCAACCTCCTTCAAGTCAGTTCTACATATTTCAGTCCCCTGTGAAAAAAAAAAATTACTGTGCCTCTTCAGTCCATGACAGTGTAGAAATGGTGCCATCCACTACCGGAGCAACTTCAGAGACCTTTTTTAATCATAACCAGTGTGGTAAGAAAGAGTACACAAAACACTGTTACAGGTGTAGTACCAGAATTTTAGAGAACAAGCCCATCTTTTTAGGTATCAGGTAAAGCTGCAACCCTTTATGCCCAGCCTGTATGTTACTGTGTAGGTAATGATCTGTTTACCCGATTTAAACTCCCTAGGCTCCCCAGGCTTGCCACCCATGACAAATCTTCCTGATATCTCCATAGCAATCTGCTGCAAAGGGCTCTAGCTGGAAAGGATGCACCTTTTTCCAGGCTGTTCCAAGCCTGTGCTGTTCAGATTTCCATAAGAGTCCTTTTTAAATTGGCTTGCATCCCCAGCCTAAATGTATTATCTATAAAATGCAATTTTTGAATGTGCACGGTCACAAGAGAGAAACGCCAGTAAAATTGAGTTGCCAGATAGGAAAAAAAGTCAAGCAGATTGGACCTCTAGAGGCTTCCAGCATCAGGCGTGGAAAAGACATGATAAAACACTCTGTTCTGAGTTGTATTTTCTGCAGCACGTTAGATGACAGCTGCTGACTTAACCTCTCCGGTGCCTGACGGTACACAACAGCTACCAGCTGTACCTCCACTGCAGGCAGAGATGCGATGCAGCATGTGCCAATGTATGTGAGGTGGCTCCGATACTGCGGGCAGGAGGGCAGGGCTGCAGCGCTGCCTGCACAGGCCCACTGGGGCTGCAGGAGCTGTCGTACTGATGGACTCACCCGGGTAATGTCATCGGCCTTCAGCTAACGACATCAGAGCATGGCTGAGATGGGGCATGATTACGAACTGTGCGCTCATCATGAGCCGGACCTTCAAAGCGGAAAGGGTAGGATGGATGTCTGTCAGAAAAGAACAAGGTCAGGGTGGGAAAGATGTCGGAAAGAACAAGCGTTAGACAAAAACAGTTGTTTGCAGGTTTTGGGGCACCTCAAATTTCCCCAGGCAGAAAGCAAGACCAGCACAAGGGCGCACAGCCAGACCTTCACTCATCTTGAGCCTCAGCTGTCTCCACGATACAATGGTTAACCAGGCAACACCATGGCTTGCAGAGCCATCTACTGACAGAGGGACGCAGGACAAGGTATTCTTTTTTTCCCCTAATGTGTAGGTTTTTTCCAACTTTGTCCATGCAATTGAGAGGTTTCTTGAAGGACACCCCATGGGTAGGATGGCCAGTATAGTCTGGCTCCTGCACACAACTCAATACAGGAATTGTTTTACTCTGCCAGTCTGATATGTGCTCTTCTCAGTAAGGAATATTCAAATATTGCCCCATCTTTAGATATGGATCTGTGGTGCAAGACAAAGAACGGAGAAATGAAAGTTATTGTGAACTATTCTTGGAAATTAGGAGACAGACCTTTCCCTCCACAAATAGGAGCTCTGCTTGAAAATTACAATACTGTAAAATTGTCCATAACTGTGGATACGGGCCTAAAAGTTGGCCAAGGACACAGCAGCATCAGGAGCAAGAGGGATGAGTTGAACAGAGGTATGCCGAGGCTACGGGGCTGAAGATCCTGAGTTACTGGGAAGGCAGGGGTACATCCACTCTTAACCAAGTTTCCTTCCATGCAGACGCTGCTCTGCCACATCAGGCCCCTTCACTAGGCAGGTTTTTATCTGCTGTAAATGCATACAAGCTCCAGCACTTTTTTTTTACATCCGAGTTCATACGGACAGAGGGCTGAACCTCTGCCGCTCCACGTTCTCTCCGATAGCTGTAGAAGCAAAACTTTTCTGCCTGACCTGAGTCTGCAAAACAGACTCCGTGCTTATTCCGCAACAATACCGACTTCTTTTATTTCTGTGTGAAAAGCTGACTTGAGAATGGGTACGATTCCCATTTTCAAAGTGCTCCATGCCTTTGGGGTAGAAATGTACCATTTCTTTAAAACTATAAACAGATGCTGCAGTTCTTAGGTTTGCAGAGTTGATGTTTCATGGAAAGCAGAGCTTACAGGGATCTAGAAATAAATTCCTACCACACTAAAATGCATTACAGCATTTTTAGTAGGGAAAACTATTTTTTTCCAAAGCATTTTATTTAGTTTTCTATTTTAAAATAAGGCAAAATCAGAATGAACTGCATGGCTGGATACTACATGAACGCGTTGACATATTCTCCCTGCAGGAATACTAGAGATCTTGAATAAGATCAAATTTCAAGATGCAATGCCATTGCAAAATGGAGTTTCTGACCACAGGTCAGTTTTGTCATCAGCTCTCTTGGTGAAGAGCTGCTTTTGCGGCAAAATGTGGATGCCTTCAGCATCACATTAGCAGGATGGAGTTTGAGAGGATTATAGAAAGCTTTGGGTCATAAGTGGTCTTTAAAGATCACCTAGTCAACCACCCTGCCATGGGCAGGGACATCTTCAACTAGATCAAGTTGCTCAAAGTCCCATCCAACCTGACCTTGAACCTTAGGGTGACTGTCACTCACGTGACTGCTGTAGTTGGCACTCATCATGTCCCAGATGAGCATCTACAGATTGACACGGTTTTTGATGTGTTTTTTGAAATAATTGTACACCATCTTGGACAATGACCAGACTGGGCTTTGTGGACCAACCCTCCTGCTCAGTCTGATGGATGTGCCAAAAATGGCTAAGTGTCTTCTTAAAAGGGGTTGTGATCACATGGAAGGAAACTTTGGCTAACATAGTGCATCCAGTTTTGCTCTAAGACTTTTCCCAATATTTGCGCATAGGAAAGGAGGCACAGAGAGAAACATGTCTCTCTGGAGAGCCATACTGGAGGGCGAATTATTCATGTATTTCCTTAAGACAGGATCTTTGGTATATTAGAGTAACTTTAATATTCCTACTAGAAATTTCCCATTGAAAACATCAGTTTCTGTAAAAACCCTGTGGTTAATTAAGGGTTGTGCATGTCAGCATTAATTATACTTTGTTAGATGATAGTTAAAAAGGTTTCATTTTACAAGTGATCTTCTTCATGCAATTTAATCTTTGGAATGAGTTTATTAAATCATTCTGAACAGGAAAATACTTGCATCATAAAAAAATAATGTTTTTCATGCTTTTTTTGAGATTTTACTTCCAATTTTACTTGACTGAATTATACTAGAACATATATACTAGAAAGAAGATTTCAAAATGACACGAACTCATAAAACTGAATTTCTAGAAGTGCATTTGTACGTGCAAGCATCTGCACTAAAAACATGTATGATGCAAACTTTACCATCAGCTGTCAGCATAGCCCAAATCCTTCTGCACCACTGGCATATGCAAATGGTATGAATGATAGATGCTTATTTTTTATATCATCTAATCCCTAAACCAAAGATTTTACTAGCGTGTTATCCCTTATGATGGGAATAAGAGGGACTGGTGGAGGATGTCAAGGTTGGGGTCAGACTTGGCTGCAGTGATCATGAGAAGATAGAGTTCAGGATT
>RSEF01000003.1:119426467-119449517 GCA_003993805.1 Himantopus leucocephalus
GGCGGGAGGCGCGGCAGGACAGCGGCCTGGGGCGGGGGGGGGCGGGGGGAAGCGGGGCGGCAGCGGGGCAGCTCGCTCCTCCCGTCGGCGGAGCAGGAGGAGGAGGAGGAGGAGGAGGAGGAGGAGGAGGGCCCTGCGCCGGGAGCGAGCGGTGAGGGAGGCGGGAGGCGGGAGGGAGGGTGGGAAGCGGGGCGGTGACGTCACCCCGCCTGGCAACGGCGCCGCGGCGTGGGGGCGGTGGCGCTCAGCTCTCGCGGGATTTGGCGACCCCCGCCGCGGGCGGGGCGGGGCGGGGGCGGTGCCGCCGGTGCCGGAGCTCGCCTGAGGCGAGGCGAGGCGCGGCGGTGGGTGAGCGACGGGACGGGTCGGGTCCGTGGTCGCCTCTGCCCTGGGCCGCTGGCGGCTCGGAGCAGCCCCTTTCACGCCCGTAGGGGCACGGATGGAGCCGCCGTACCCGGTTTGAGCGCGTCGGCGGGACCCGGAGCCGCTCCGCCGAGCCCGGGCGGGCGGGCGCAGCATGGGTGAGCGCGGCGGGGAAGGGCTGCCGCGGCGGGGAGGGGGGGGGGGGGNGGGGGGGGGGGGGGGGGGGGGGGGGGGGGGGAAGGAAAGCGGTGAGACCGGTCCCCCTCTTCCCGCTCTCCCGGGGCCGCCTCCGCCGGTCTTTGTCTGAGGGGGAGGGCGCGGACCTGGGGCGCCCGGGAAACGCCGCCGCTTCGGGGCGACCCCCGAAATCCGGCGGGGAAGGAGCGTTGCCGGTACCTTCTCAGGAGGGGCCGGAGGAGCCGCCGCGGGGGCAGGTGCCCGCAGGTGCCGCCTCCTCGGCGGGACGAGGAGCGGCGGCGGGGCCGGGAGAGGCCGGGGCCGGTGCGTCCTGCCCGGCCTGTAGCGGGGGGCAGCGGCGGGGGCGCGGGGCGGGAGAAGGCGGGGGGCAGCGCCGGGGGTTACGTGGTTCTCGGTGGGGAGAAGCGAGTTTTAGCAGCCCCGGGGCGAACCCTGACCCAGTGCTGGCTGGGGGGAGCTTGGCTGGAGCGGGTCGGTGAGGAGTAAAAGTTGTCCTGATTAAATCCAGCCCTTTCGGTCCCGTCCCCCCGTTTCAGTTTGAGCTGCGCCTTTGCCATTTCTCCACCGAGGTGTTGGCTTAAATAAAGCCAGCGTGCCACGGCTCAAAAGTATCCCTGTTTCCATAGCGTGCCAGTTCAGGTTTACACGTGAAACAGTCAGTTGTACTGGGTCTGATTCTTAACGTGAGAGCTTCTGCAGAGGGAAGTACGAGAGAGAGACTTAACCGCCGCTCTTCAGAGTGTTCAGAGTTCCCCCACCGGGGTCCAAAATGGTCCATTGCCCATTTGGTCTGTCTCGGTTATCTCCGCTCGTATCGCATCCCCGTGCTTCGCTGTGGCGTGTGACATCGGGTGCTCGGTGTCCTTCTGGAGGGGTGCGTGCGGGAGGGCGTGCGGTGGCCGGTGGCTTTCGGGTGCTGCGTGAGAAGGTGTGTGTGCGCTCACGCTGCTGCGTGCAAACCTGTCGCCTTTGATGAGCGCGATTTAAGCTTTTTTAAGTGGAAGCATACCTGGGTTTTGTATAGCTTTGCTTGCTTGCTTCCTTTCCCCTTGTGCGGAAAAAGACGGGAAGAAGTGCATGGTGTGTCGATCAAGCGTGCAGTTAGTGAAACTATACATGGTCCTCCTGATTTGTCTTCCTCCTGATTATAAAGACATGCTTTCAGTGTTCTCATGTCGGTGAAAGTTGTCTTGCGTGGTCAAAGCACACGTAAAGTGAAGACTGAAAATAGACAATGAAGTTCGTGTAACCAAACTCTAAAGAACTAACTTTTTGATGCTTCTTGTGATTATTTAGAATAGATAAGAATTACTGTTTCTTTCTTTTTGGGGTGCATTGTCTTACTTGCAAGTGAGAGGTGTCTACCTGGGTCATTGCGGTGGCCCCGTGATGGTGGTTCCTCAAGCGTAAAGGCTTAGTGTGCTAATTACACGTTTTGAACTCGGGCTGTGTAATGCTGAAATGTGAAATACCTGAGGATTTACATATGGTAGGTCTGGGTTATTAGAGTTATTAGTACGCAGTTGGGAATACTGTATAAGACTGTTATTAAAGGAGTGAGTCCAGTTTATGACTAATGATTACTATACGACATCTTTTTTTATGTATTTTTCCTTACCTTTCCTTAAGTGTGGCTTCTTTCTCTGCCTCTTCTGATTACAGTAGTGAGCATGTTATTACTGCTCCAGAGGCGACTGAATTGAGTGGGTGCATACACTCTGTGTCAAGAATTGTTATTGCGTGGGTTGTTATAACCATAACAATTTGTGTGCATGGGCAATTACAGAACTCTTTCTGCCAGAACGCTGGCAAACCTCTATAAGTGATTGCAGAATGATCCCAGAGCCCTTGGATTTTCTATCCAAGGTGTCATCGTTTATTCAGATTTTCAAGTGTTGATCTCTTGTGACTGAAAGTGGGGAGGAATGTACAGTAAAACATCTCTAAAAATTAGAGTGGAACAAGAACTAACTGTAGTTTGCACTGCACTCACTATATTTCGTGGTGGCCTCACGTTTACCTTGGGAAGTCGTTATTTGATTATTTTATTACTGACATCATGGTAGAGCTGGCTCTTGATAAGAGATTGTTTGTCTTTTGTGTCAGCTTATGGAAGAGATTTTACATGTAAGAGGTGGCTTAGAGGGGACTGTTGAGCTATCTGACAAACTCTAGGGTTTCTGAGATTTATGGAAAAGTAAGAATGGGGTAGTATGACTCTGGAGGAACCTAAAGGAGAAGGGCAGAAATACATAATGCCTTGGAACAGGTTCTTTTATGTTTTTGTAGTAGCTGGAAATTAATGTTGCAAGGGCATGTGTCATTTGGGCGCTTGAAAGATGGGGAAGAGGATGTTATCAGAGGTGACAAACACTAGACCATATAAAGTAATGCCCAATTACGTGCCTAAGCTCTGTCATTATAATTCTTTGCCTTCCATACTAGATTAATCATATGGATTCAATATATGGCTCTACAAATAGATAAATAGATTAAGTAAAGAAAAAAATGTATTCAGATGTTCTGGGGAAAATACTTTGAATTATCTTTTTGCTGTCTTGGGTTGATAACCACTTAGAGGGCGGTAGAATTCCATGTATTGGTGGATGGTAACATCTGTCTGGTTTACTTCTATGGCTCAATAACAGATAATTTTCCTAATTTTAGTTGAGAAATGGTTTGATTATACAACTTGCACATTATCAGGAAGGTTGAGCTAAATTTGCAGTGCCTAACTGATTTTTGTATGGCTTCACAACTAAGAATGAAATATTTCAGCAACAGCTGATAAATTGCCATACTGAAATCTACTGGACTTCTGTAAGTATTTTCTTAGCTACATGCATTCCCCACCCCCCTTTTTTATTTCCAAAAACTTGTGCAAGCTTTGATTTGTGGTTCGCACGAGTTAGTACATTTGAATTTGCTGTGTTTCGTCTTTAGAAAACTTTATAACTTTGAAATACTTTAAGAAGCCAGACATACACGTTCTGTTAGCAATGAAGAAGTATAAATATACGTAAATGTAAGTTCATCGAACATTAAACTCGTGTGAGACCTTTTGCTTTCTTCACCTTCATGTTGGCAACAGAAAAGAAACTAGAAGTTTTTTGTAAGCAGACTGAATACTTTTAATGTAGTGTCACAGGGACAGTGACAGATTGTTTCAGTGTTCACTAGTAGTATTACAAGAAGCAATTAAAACATTACTTCAAGGTTTGTTCTCTAATTTTTAAAAAAGCCAAGCAACTTAACAACCCTCCCCCCCACTCCACTCCAAACACCCCCAAACAAATTAGTAGGATAGATGAAGAGTCCTTCTGTTAGTATTTTTACCAAGAAATATGTAAGATGCAATGTACCATTTGAACTTTATCATTCACAGTAAATTACTGAAGAATAAAATGACTTAATCAGAAGTACAAGTTATTACAATCCTTCTGTCCTAGGGTACTTGACGGGCATAATCATGACAGACCAACTGTACTTGTACATGCAATATTGAGCAAAGTGCTTTCTTGTTACCATTTTCTTTATTCTAGACAAAACTACGAGGGAAGATGATGGAAAGTTGACCTCTGGAAGAGAGGTGCCTAAGCTGCTGGGAACCCGAGTTACAGTAACTGGGAAGAGTTGATGGATCGTGGGTTTGGGTCAAGGTAGAGCAGAAGTCCCATCAAAAGGTGCTAGAGTTTCTCCCAGCTCAGCTCTTGCCCTTTTTTCCCTCTCCCCCCCCCCCCAGGAATGTAAGAGCTGCTGTGCTGAGAGTCCTGTCTGTGGGGCAGGCAGGGAGGAAAAGGATATGGAAAGCAGATCTGTCACAGAAAGTTCTTTATGTTTTTTTTATAAAAACCCATGGTCTGATAGCAGTAATTTAAGGACATGCTCCAAGGTGTTTGCAGTTTCATTGGGCCTTTTTTATAGATAGTGATGGACCATCAGGGACTTGTACAAAGGGGGTCAAAGAGGAATGTGGTTCTTGCCCTCCACATCTGCCTGTGGCAGTGAGAGTCCCTATTTAGCACGAATGGGGGTGTGAGGGGGAAATAAGTACTTTCGGTGGGAGTTTTCTTCCCCTAAAGCTGTTGCTTGCTGCGCCTGATTTGTTTGTGTTTTTGAGAAATGGTGGAGGATTGCTTGGTGGCCTCAGCCTGAGAAGTCTCCATCCATCTACTTTCCTTGTGTGCCAAAGGTTACAAGGTCCTGGCTGTCTTTACTGGCTGGTTATTTTAATTTTGATACCACTTTCATCTTGTCCTGGAGAGTCGTTCAGGACTTCCGTTATTCAAGACTTAACTCCACGCAGGGGTGTAATTATATTTGCTGTGTTGGTTTCTTTTGTTTTCCTAACAGTTGTTAGAGCTTTTCTTTCACCTAGGCAGGATCTTCCCTTTGAAGTCTCATCACCTTCACTGGCCTTCTTCACTCCGTTGTCTGCCTGTGTTAGGTTTTTTTGTCCCTCAGTGGGTTTTTGTTGCATAAACACAGGAAACGCGTGGTCGGGCATGCTGTACTGTCTGGGGCTAAGCGAGGTGGCTGCCCTGTCAGTCCCACTCTGACTGTCATCGCTTTGCTCTTCCCATCCATTTTGCTTCCTTGGAGATGCTGTCACGTATGACTGCTGGCCTGGTATTTCCCTAACCCAGTTTTCATAAAAATGTTTTGTTAGGAAAGAGCAGCAATGAAAGTGCTTGAAGTGACTTAGGTCATCTTGACAGCAGTGGGTAAGTCGATCAGGTGTTCGTTGCTGATGGGTCTGGGTTGTAGCGATTTCTAGCAGCTGGTTCAACCTGTCATTACACAACCTGGGCACTTAAAACGTGTCTCTGGTCTACTACAGGAGTTTAGCCCTTTTCTTCTGTCCCTTTTAAATTTTTTTTTTTTTAAACTGGCTTCCTATATTTTGTAACGTAGTTAAATTATGTTTAACTTTTTCCTTCCCTGACACTTTCCGTGAATGTTGCTTTTCTCTTCTACTCTGAATTGTGAATGTGCTAACCATCTCAAACATGCCCCGCTTCCTGTGAAGCTGACAGCGGTGCCTCTGCTGTCCCTTATCTTCTTGGTTGTGCAGTGATGAAAAACAGTTTTACGTAACTTTGTCACTGTGGTGGTGCGAGTATAACCCTGCTTGTGCATTGCCCTCGGCTGTCCTGTCACGCTGGTTGTTTGCAGGGCTGAAGTACTAAACCTGCCTGTTCAGTTGCCTCTTTTCTAGAGTCATCCCTTGCTATGTTAAATAAAAGTATACCAAAGATTTAATTTTGACGCTAGCCTTGCTTTGAGCAGGATGCTCACCTAGATGGCCTCTGTAGGTTCCTCTCACCCTAAATTGTTGTGTGTTTCTTAGCATAAACTTAATTCACTTGAATAATATTGTGATGCCTATATGGGTATTTACTTTATCTGACTAATGCCAACAAGTATTTTTGGGTGGGATTATGTTATATTGCTCTAGCCAGATGCAGAATTGACCTTCTCTATATAAAAATCAATATAAAATGTTGCTTTTTCCAGAAATCTTGAGTGAAGAAAATGAAGCATTGTAGATATTTTTGAATAGTCTATCTGCATTTCCTGAAAGATTTAAGACCTGTCACTGCTAAAGTCCTAAATCAGACTGAAGGAGAAGTCACAGTATGTGTCTGTCTGCCAAATGAGTGAAATCTTTCCACTTTTGGGGTGATGTACAGTGGATAGAATATAATATGAGCTAATTTAGAATATTGTTAACTTTTCTTAAAAGAATATATATTGCCTATAACATGCTGAAGGTATTAGGCAAGGTTGCTTTCAGTGGAATAAATTAGAATCTAATAATTTCAGCAATTGGGACAGTGCTGCTGTGTGATGTTACTGGAGAGGGTTGTAGTTTGAGCTGTCTGCTGAACCCTGGAGAAGGAAGAGGGGATCTGTCTGCCTGTGTGCCTTCATGCTGAAGAGCTCTGTGATTGTAAACTTTGAGTTTAAATTTGATGTTATTGTTTAAGAAACTCAAAATGAATTTTATCACGTTTATTGTTTCAACCAGATAAAGTATTATTTTAAATTATTTAAACAGCTTAAGCTCATGCTGTTTTCTTAACAGCACCTAAATCACCATGAACATGATACTTTTTGACAGTAGAGGAATAAGTAAATGGTTTTGGAATTAAGCAGTTCTAGGTAGTCTCTCTTTTTTGGTGTGTGGTTTTTTTTTTTTTTTTTTTNGCTTCTACAGCAGCTGAGTTTCAGCTGCTATGAATAGATTTTTGTGGATTAGAGTTATTAATGATTTTTATTTTAGTTTTAAATTAAGAAGGCAGTTTTGCCCAAGTTCCTGGAAACTTGCCTGACTTACCATTTAAAGAAGACTCTTAAGTCATCAGTTTCTAACTCTTGGATAAAATTACTAAGTGGTCAGTCTTAGTCAAATGTTTTTGACTGTATATGTAGCTTGATCTTTTTAAGTTGGCACTGAAATAAAGTCTCCCCCTTCGCATACCTCTGGCTAGTGAGTATTGTCCTCTTCCCTTTCTTGTACAAGCTGAATTTTCCACAACTTCCCTGTCTTCTTGGATTAGCTTTCAGCCAGGCTGGCTCTCCAGAAACTGAGAAACTCATGGTTGCAAAAGAGTGAATGGAAGCAGGAGGAGGGTGAGGATGCGGCTCGCAGCGGTGTCAGCTGTAGCACGTTTACAGCAGTCGTTGAAGTCGTGCCTGATAGAAATTATAGTCTTCCCATTTTAAGCTCTTCAGTTCAGTTGTGGATTTATTGGCAACATACCAGTTTACCTTAGTTCCGTGTAGGTTGTTTGTTTTTTTTTTTTTTTCAAGCTGCATTGTTTCTTCATATTTCAGGAAAAATACAAAAGCAGAACAATAAACAAACTTCTCAGAATGGTTCAAGTAATTTCCACTCAATGCATCTTTGGGATTGGGTGGAGGAAAATCTTCATCTTTGCTGCCTGAAGAAATGAAACCGCTAGTTTCACCAAGTTTTCACTCTCTAGTAAAGGAGAATCACATCACTTAACTCTGAACTTGTGTCTTTAGTTATGAAAGGATTTGTTTTAAGGTTGCTTTGCGTGTAATCTCTCTTGTCCTGAAGTCATCCTGTGGGTGCAGTTTCCCACTGTGCTTCAGCAGAGACAACTTCAGCCTGCTGCCAAAAAGGGCCAGAACTTTGCGATGCCTCTTCCTGGCTTGCCATGGCTGTAGTGGTTGTGAGTCCGCACTGCGAGCTGATAAGCTGGCTGGCGTGGAAGAAACTCTCGTGCCAGGTTTGCCATCATGTCAGCAACCTCAATGGCCTTACTCTGACTGCACAGTCATTAGCTCCTCTGCAGGAGAGTGGATGGGACTATATTTCAGCAGCCAGGGAAGGGAGAATGTTTCTCCTTCTCCGGTTTAGCCTGCAGTTACTTTGCACTAAATCCAAGCTGAAATTTCAGAATTTTCTTTTATATGTATTAATTGCTCTCCCTAAGTGTTCAGGATTCAGCAAACTGATTATTTCACAGCTTTCTTGTTCCTGATCTTTAAAATGCTTTTTTAAACTTCTTGTCATCCTCCCCTATCCGTTTTAAGCCAGCCAAGTGTCCTTTTAAAACTGTGCCTCTAACTTGCATTTTCTTAATTTATTGGCTTAATACCTTTAAAGAGAAAATAGTTCCTAAACAGCTAGAACTTGTTATTGATGTGCTTTTTGTATTTCTGTGGATTTGGTTTTTGTTGTCCTCAGTACTGTGTATGTTTTGAGAAGCAGCCCGAGCACAGTATGTTTAAAAAAAAAAAAAAAAATGCTTCCGTCCTTCTATATTCTGATTTTCTGCAGCTGGGCTGGACTTTATTGTTCCCATCACTTAAATGCTTTTATGGAGTTTGGCTTATTTAGTACTGTCATAAATCAATAAATGCATGATTAACTAGAATAAGCCTGCCTAAAACTTAAGGTAAATTATACTGCTCTTTGCACTTATTTTAACATCTGAATGTTTCTATTGGGGAAGTTATTAACTGCTAGAACAAATTGCCAAGGGAAGTGCTAGATCCATCATTTCTTGATATGGCCAGTCCCCTGGATGATGCCCATAGCAATGCGTTCTTTAATCTTCCCTTTTGGCAGATTTAGTGATCATGTGTCCATGGGATGATCTAGTTCAAGACACTGGCCAGAGTTGAATCCAACTGGAAGAGAACCAGCTGGCTAATTTGGCAGCAGACTAAACCGGCACACCCTGGAGCAGCACAACTGCGAGACCAGCGCGAGGGAAGAGGCAGCGGTATGGGAATGGGTAGGGAGAGAGCATGCAGGGTCACTCCTTCCTCCTTGGATTGTTGGATTAGGTGTACAAAACTATTCTCTGTAGATGACTAAAGCAACTGTTCCTGAAAAGCAAAGCCCATCTGTTTGGTTTCCTAAGTGGTTAAGTGAAGAATATTCTTTTTTTCAGCATTTTTAGTACAAGACTTTGCAAATTTAGCTAGATCTGCAAGCTGCCTGGGAGTGTCAGCAGTTCCAGATGACTGAGGAGTTGGCCATGGGCTGTTTGTTTGAAACCTCAGTGTCCCAAACAACACTTCCTTTTCTGTTCATCTGAGTTAGTGCTGTTCTGAAGCCAGGTAAAATGAGATGCTGTTCTGAAATTGGGGCAGTGGAAGTGCTAAGGGCAGTAAGTCTTTTGTAGACATGAGGACAAAAGCGAATATGTGATCCCATGCTATCACGGATATGGCAGATAAGGAGATAGCAGATCTTTCAGAAAAGTGCAAACAGTGGAATGTAGTCCTTCTACTAAACATAAACTATTATAAACTCTGCTGGATTGCTTTTGTAAATCTAACACCGTGCTTCGTTTGCCTGACTCAAACTACACGTGGTACTGAAAATATACCTCGTCCTTCAGCACAGGGAAGGAGAGTTTGTCTGTGAAGTGGAAGACCATAGTTAAAAACATTACACAAACGTTTTCACATTATGAGAAGCCGAAGTATAACGGGATCTGCTTTTACTGCATACCAGTATCTTTGTAAGGATGTGATGCAGGGAAGTGGGGAATTTGGAAACTGTCTCAGATGAAACCCTTTGCAGCTTGAGGAGAGCTTGAATGCATTTCTTGTACCTGTATGCGCTATAGGGCTGTATGTGAATTAACGGTGTGGTTGTTCTCAGGTAAAAGCACAATTCAGAGGGCATAAAATTGTTTCCTCTAATTTTCATGTGTTCATCATCTTACTAGATGCTTATTTTGCGGGAAGAGGGTTTACTCTTTCAATCTTAATGCTACGTCCTTATGGAGAGAGAATTGTAAAAAATATATATGGATTGTAACATAAATGGCTTCTAATGTGTAGGTAGTACAAGAAAACCTGCCCTGGTAGATAACTAGTAACAGGAAACCTCTGGCTTGATGAATAGCAGGTGAAATAAAGCTGTTTATGAAACATGAGATGCGCTGTGAGTAGAATAAGACACAACCTGCAGTCTCCCTGCAGCAAGAAGACTATGCCGATCTCCTGTCAAGGCAGAGTTGCTGGATCTTGCTGTACACTGCTGTATCATGCTTTTGCAGTCCTGAGCAGCGATTGGAGGGGTAAATCCTGACCTGTGTTTTTTAAAAAGTTGAGGTTATATTGCTGATTTTTCCCTCCTCTTGATTTTTCTTTCTTTTTGTGTGTGTGTGTGTGTGTGTAATTGGATCACCAGGGTTGTGCCTGGTAATTGTGAAGTATGTGGGGACAGTCAAAAGGATTTCCTTTGCGTTTCTGAAATCCAAACTACTACTTCAAGCGAATGTGTTGAGAACGGTGGAGGTGAGGGTTAGCTTTCTGTAAACTTGCGTTCGGGTCCACTGTCTCCTGACCACAGTAACTGGTATCCCTTGCCCCAGACAGCTTTTCACAACCTCCTGTAATGCCTCTGCTCCCTCCCCAAATTCTTCAAATACCGATCGTTCTGCTTTACTATCAATTAGCTGTGCAAGACACAGCACATGCTGTAGCTGCTTCCAAGCTGAATATTTGGTGAGGAGCCAGCCATCAGGTTAAAAGAGGAGTGTTGGGGCAGTTCTGAAGCCTTTTCCTCAGGGAGAACTGTGATTTGGGTGCTCCAGTGCTGACTCTGTAAAAAATAGGAGCTGTTTTTATTTATTTATTTATTTATTTATTATTTTTGAGATACTACTCTTCTGGCATGTTTCAGCCAAATGGGTGTACAGAGGAAGAATTATTGGGAGTGAAGCAGGAGGACAGGCTGATAGGGATGCTCATGTGAGCCTGGTTTCTTCAAGTGCTCCAGATTATGTTCAGGTACCTAAAAAAACGCACAGTGAATGACGGGGTGATGGCTGATGCAGTAGTGGGGAATGGGCTAGCAGGAACCTCCTGCAGTTCCAAAAAGACAAATATATAATCCAGTATCTAAGAGGGAACAACGTCGCTGTCTACCAGGTGGCCTAAGCAGAGCAGTAGCTAGCAGGTCATGGGGAGTGGTTGTTCCCCACTACCTGGCACTAACGAGGCTGTCTCTAAAATACTGTGTCCAGTTTTGCTTTTCTTTCCGCTCAAATGCAAGGGGGGTGCCAACAAAGCAGAGAGTCAAATGTGTTTAGGAGGCTAGTGCATACAGTGTGCAAGAAGTTGGTCTAGCCTGGTGAAGAGAAAGCTATACTCTTCTCGGAAGCACGGTGAAAAAACGAAAGTCAATGGCTGCAAGTTAGGACAATGATAATTCCTACTGAATGTAATGGGGAAAAATTACTATGAGAATTGAGCACCAGAAGAGGTGCCCAGGGTGGCTGTTTTTTCTCCATCCTTTGTGGACTTTCAAAACTTAGCTGGACAAGGCGTTGAGTGAGCTGATTTGACATTGAGGTTGGCCTTGCTCTGACTAGTTTGGAGTAAGCCACATCCAGAGGTCCTGTCAAACCTTGTTTTTCTGTGATTGGAAGTATTGCAAACCATGCAGGTTTAAATCATGGTCTTAATAAAATACACTTAAATCATTCTAAATTCAAGTTACGAATGGATGTTTAAAGGACTCGACCTAACTTTTAGAACATAATCAAGCTAATGAAGCAATTTTATCTCCTTTAAAACTATCTGAGACTGCAGGGTGCCCTTGAGCATTTGCGGTTTTGACTGGCTTTTGTAAAAATCCATTGCGTAAGGACTTCTCTCTGTGCTTTTCAATCAGCAGTTCAGCTTTTGTATTGACTAAAATATCCATGCTAAAAAGTGAATTAACTTTATTAATGCCATAATTAGTACGGACCATCCTGACAGCATGAAGTCAGATAGGAACACTTGTCCCTGGTTTAATGCTAAGCATATTTTGTGGTTTTTGTAAGATCCCAATCTGCGACCATTCAGACTATTGCATCATGCCTGTTTTTAAAAATGAAGGGAACACTTTGTGCGTGCTCCGAATGATGCTTTTAAGTTTCCATAAATTTATTTCAAAGCCAGATTCTTGCCATGTTTGCAGAAATACTAATTGTCATTCTGAATTTGATATGTGCCAAATTGTAGTCTATCAAAGCATTTTTGCATTTTTTTAGAGCTTGAAAGGAGTTTTCTTATAGTTTAAACCCAAAAGGCTTTCAGAGACTTTCTTGCTTTTGTAGCTCATGAATTCGTAACCTGGAGTTACGATCATGCTGTCTTTTTTGGCTAGAAGAGTCCTGAAAAAATCTGCAGGAGGAGCTGAAGCTTTTGTAGTAACATGGGGTGCTGATACTGAAGGAAGGAAACTTTTATAAAATTCAAATACAGTTGAGGGTTTTTTTTTGGGGGGGATAACTTTATAAAAAGAATTCCAACTAAGATAAGCAACAGAATCTTCAGCTTCAAATATATTTTTGTGAGCTAATTATAGGTTTTTCCCTTAAAACTTCCACTAGATAAATACGGTGTTGACTCTGTGGTACTTTTGCTGTTTATTTGGTGCTTTGGGTTTGAACTAAATCTAAATGAGGTATGATCTTTTTGTTCTTCCGAGCTTTTTGGTGTGGCTTTGTTATAGCAGCTTTTGTAATTTGGTGTTTTGCAACTCACCTTGAATGTTTTGCCAAATAGATGTTATAAAATTAACTTAAGGGAAGGAACAGAGGAAGAGGCGTAAATCTATATATGGAACAGTGTCTGAGTCATGACTTAAGAAAATGTGGTGTGCTTTTTTTAAAGTACGTTCCCCTGTGCCCTCTGAGATACCTGGTCTTCTCTGCATATTACATTAATAGCAGTTTTTCACTTTTGCTTGGGAAGACATTTGCTACCTTTCCTGCAAGTGTCACCTCTTGTTTCCAGGCTGGTTTCTTGCAGTGAGCTCTGCTCAGACAGAAGGAAATAGCACGTAGCATAAAACATCACTTTCTGCTTAACGTAACTTCCCAGGTGAAACATTTTGACCTCTTCTGTCCTTACAAGGTAGTATCAAATTCCTGTAGGTGGTAGAGATTTTATTCTAATACTTCCTGTTTCATGTCTTCTCCTGCTATGAAGGGAGGAGTCTGGCAATCCCTGCTCGTAGAAGCAAGGGGGTAAAAGCAAATCCACAGTTTTAACATTCATTAAGTTTGTGACTGAGTTTAAGACAAGTATTTCTGATAATATTGGAAAAGACATGATCAGATGCTTCTTCTAGAGTCGGTTTAATGTACGTGAAGTGAGGAATGTATGACTAAAATGCTTTTTTTCGCAGCTGGCTGGTAATGATGACTTACCATCTACAGGATACAGCTGTAGAAATATGAGTGTATGTGTGGGAATGATTTGCTTTAGGGAAGTGAAAATTGACAAACCTTAAATTTTTTAAGTGTGTTCTGCCATACACAGTAGTAAGCACTAGAATGTGCTCTAGAAAATTACGGGAGCGTGGAGTAGGAAAATGAGGCATGCGTGGTTTGCATCTTTAACGCTTCAGGGCAGGCTGCCGGGCAGGATTTCTGCTATACTGTTTAATTTCCTTCACGAAGTATCTTGCTAATTGTAGCGGAGCCAGCTTGAGAGGCTGGTGTTTGAGATGGTTACTGTTAGAATGCAATGAGCTTCTCATTACTTGAAATCGTTTGGGAGGAAAAGCGTACATTTTTTACCGTTTTCAATTGTTCATTTTTGTAATTATTTCAGCCATTCTTACTGGGCTGTAAAATTAGACATAATCTTTTATTAAAAATGTGTGGTGAGTCATTTCTTGGAGAATGCACCATTGACTTGCCCAATCTAAAAATGCCAGGCGGATCCAGGGCGGCTTCCAGATGGACCAATTCTGTGCTGAGAGAACCAAGGCTCCTGGCTTTCAACTGTCTCATGGGAAGACTGCTATTTTTGTTTTTATTTTCCCTTTTTCAGGCAAGCTACTGATATAGAGGGATTGTTGCTCTAAGCAGAAAATGTTTGTGCTAGAAAGGGGTGATGCAGCATAGAGTAAGTTGCAAAAGGAGTAAGGAAAAATAGCCGATGCCGCAGGATGGAAAGAAAAAAAAAAAGAAGAAAAAAGTGAAACTTTACTCAAATTGCCTTATTGACTTTAACAGCGACTGGAGCTGGCTGGGGTTTGTACTGGCTGAGAGTTCATGATTGGGATGTCAGTGGTGTAGCAGTCAGAAGGTATTTCTGGGAGAAGTGTTTAGTGGCTGAAGTTAATTTCAGTTTGGCCAACTTCTGCAGAGGTGCCTGTCAGCTGTAGATGTAAAATCGAAAGTGTGAGAAATGAGGGATCTGACAGATCTTGTGGATTGCAAGAAGTCTGTGAAAGTCACAGGATGTCTCCAAAAGAGAACACGCTAAAGCCAGTTACTCATACATTCTTTTATTTGTATGGTATATCTAGGTAAAGTCTCATTAAAACATTTTTGTGTCTGAATCACAGAATGGTTTGGGTTGGTCATCGAGTCCGACCCCCCTGTCATGGGCAGGGACACCTCCCACTAGACCAGGTTGCTCAAAGCCCCACCCAACTTGGCCTTGAACTTCTTCCTTATGTGCAATCTAAATCTATCCTTTTTCAGTTTAAAACCGCTGCCACTTGTCCTGTCACTACAGGCTTTGGTAAAAACTCTCTCTCCATCTCTCTAACGAGCCCACTTTATATACTGAAAGGATGCAATAAGGTCTCCGTTATCATTAAAAAGCATAAAACATGGTGGAACCCCATACTTCAGGAAAATAACAGAACTACCTTTTATTCCAGCTTGTTCGTTCCCCTTGTCCATTGGCAGTTTTTTTTTTTTTCCCCTTGAAGCTCACAGTATTTAATCACAATGGGAAGCTGACAGTAGCTGGGCTGCTGATGCTGAAGTTTGGGCAAGCAAAAGCCCAAATGAGATATTAGATATTGTAAGACTTAATTCCCCCCCCCCCAAAAGCTATCTTTATACCAGTTTGAAATACCCTTACTGTAAGCACTGGAGAGGACTCACTAAGTTTCTGACTGATCATGTAAACCATGACATATATCCAGCACCTTTTTGGTGGCGACTTGTGATAGAACAGATACACTGTATTCCAGAAGAATTACATGTTTTCTTGATAACCAGTGCTATGCTCTTTGACTAGAAAGACTTTGATTTTTAAATTCCCTTCTAAAAAGAATTTTTATTTTTTTTTAATCTGATAGAGGAAGGGGGTCTGGGGCTGGAAGCCTGAGCTGCCCTCGCACAGCGCTGCAGGAATGCGAGCTCAAGTGGGGATCATGCTCTGTCTGATCAGCTCTTATGGCAGAGAAGTGGAAAGAGGGCTTGTTGGGGAATTTGTCCTGACCCTGCACTGTGGTGGCTGCTTGCCATGGCTCATCTAATGCTGCATCAAACCTAATGAGATCTTCTGAGATGGGGAGTGTGTTGGAGCGAGTGAAGGCTATCGCTTCAAATGGAGCAAATCATGTTGGGTTCCAAACTAAGTCCCTGCTGGGTGGCAGCAGGTGGTTGTGGTGCTCCCGGAGTTGGGTGGACACAACTGAGCTGGTTTTGTGTAGAATCAGCTTGAGTCCAACAGTGTGTGTTTGTATTGAAGGTGTCTTTAGCACTTGAAAGCAATGTTTTTTTGTTCAGCTAATGAGTTCTACAGATTTACGTTCTCTGTCTTTGAAATAATCTTCTCGAGGCCAGGTTGGATGGGTCTTTGAGCAACCTGGTTTAGTGGGAGGAGTCCCTGCCCATGACAGGGGGGTTGGACTCGATGACCTTTAAAGGTCCCTTCCAACCTAAACTATTCTATGATTCTGTGATTCTACTACTGGAATAATCAGCTTACAGCAAATTGGGAGTTAATTGTAGCTGCTTAAAAGAAAATGTACATAGAATGACATGAAAATCTTTTGATTCCATTGGCATTATGTTGTTTTATGATAAACTACTGAAAGAATCCTGATGGCTCAGGGCACTTTGCTTAAAACAGGACCTTAAGTCAATACTTGAAAATATGATGTCGGCATTATCTTAAACTGCAGAGTACCTCCTCTGTCCTGTCCCTTCCTTGTGGCAGCAGAATTTTGCTTGGCTGGCATATATGGGATCAAAGCTTCAGGAGCAATGCGACTGCTTTGGTACAGAGCTGTTTATCAGGACTGGAGCTGGCACGACTGGTATGGCTCACGTGGGAGTAGGCACAGGTAGAAATGGCTCTGCTATGTGTCACTGCTATTTCCGAAGCCGTACAACAGGCGTCCAACCTCCTTTTGAGCTACTGTGAAGACAGAACATCTTACTTGTAATGCTTAACACTTTTTCAGTAGTCCTTGTGATGCAAGTCCTTGTTTTGCAAGTCTTCCATGTTGAGCGTGAATGTGATGGCTCCGCATGGCGCAGCTCGGTTAAGTGTCTGCTGTTCTGTATCGTGTGACTTAAAACTGTTGACTTATTGAAGGCTGTGGTGAACTGTCCTGTAAAATATGTGTAGACTGCATGGTTTCCGTTAGTTAAACATACTCTTCCCTAGTTCAATGTCTTAATAACTTGGAACTGCATCCCTACCATCAGAGTTGACAGGTATCCAGTGGCTGTGCATTATTAATGCGTTATGTTGGGATGTGGTTTCATGGCAGATTTCAGCTATGTGCAAAGCAGCAAGTGGTGAGGGGCAAGATGAGTGGATCTGTAGAGGGGGAACTGCTGGTCTTAGGGACCTAACATTCATATCATGTGTTTGGAACGTTTTTATATCATTGTAGTTCCAGTCTCGTCCCATGGACTTAGTGCTTATTAGCATGCATTAAGAGTGTTCCTTAGCTGCATATCTTTGGTTTCGTTTCAGTGAAAAGAACTACAGATTATTTGCTATGAGACTACTCTACACTGTGAATTAAAGCTTAATAAATAAGGATGGTTTGGAGTTTCACTGAGAAGTGTTCTGCTCTGGACTGTAACAATAATGTAGATGTTGATCTAAGTTGGGTTTGATGCATTTCTGCATCTCTGACCCTGCAGTGAGCCATCTTGGGAAGATAAACTTGCAGAATGTTGGCACTAAATAGTTTTCTCTGAGGCTATTTTCTTTATCTGATTCACCAGTAGTATAAATAAGTACTAATTTAAGTGCAGAGCAGAGGGAAGGGACTGTGTGAATGCACACAGAAGAGAGGATGGGATCACAGCATCCTTGGTTTAAGATGTCTTTGAAGTACAACTTTGCAGGTTTCCCACTTTCCATCGGTGGTGTAGCTGTCTTGGGAACCATGAGAAGGAAATACTGTATGTTTCCATCTGTTCAAGATTCATTCCCTAGGCTGCCTCTCATCCTGATGGCTACTGGGGCCTGAAAGGAAGGGAAGTACCTTCTTGCACAAGACCAGTGGTCAGAGTGGTTTCCCCAATAGTGGGAAATGGAAGGTGCTTCTCTACTCGGTGTGAGGAAGACCAAACCAACATCTGTACCCCAAAAGAATACTTTGATCTTTGGGGAACTGGTTATTATGGCCATCGTAGGTCATTGTGTAAGCAGGAGAGTGAATCACGGGAGCAGATGCAGAGCGCAGAAGGGCCTGGCTGCAGAGCAGTGGAGGCTCTTGGCCAGGAGGGATTTGTCTTTGGTTGCCAAACCCTCGTGCTCACCTCGTGTGTGTCTTACCAGTAGAGCTTTGTAGGACAAAAGTCATGCAGTTTTGGAAGCAGGGACTGGAATTTTAAGGGCAATGGGGAGTCTACCAGGTCTCTTTATTTGAGCACGTGGGTTGTCATCAGTGACTCAGGTCAGGGTAACAGGGAATTATGTGGTGTTGAAGTGGAAAAACCCCATTCTTATAACCACTACTAACGTTTAACACTTACTGAGGTGTTTCATTGTTCTGTAGTTAAACACCTGAACTACTGTTTCAGTGTTAAGATCTGTCTTCAGCGTCCAAATATATACTATGGTATTACTATTAAAACAGCTGGAACTTTTATATCTTAGAAATTGTAGGAAAGTTTCTGCGGGAAAGCAATTGGAAGGAGCTTTCTCCTTCAGTCCAGCACCTGATTTTGAGATAGTTGTGAAGAAAAATGATAGCTACAAGGATAAGATTGTGTCTTCTGTTTGTCTCTTGTCTCTAGTGTAAGCTTGCTGTCTGCTATGAAACTAAATACCTTTGTAACTCTGTGTGTATGTATTCATACATAATGTTAGCTTGGTTTTACAGAGACTAAACTTTGGGATTTTTTCAATAGATGTGCAGGTGGAAATAACAGTACTAACAAAGTTTGTTTCAGGCATCTAGCAACTGTCTGTTATGATAAATTGGAAAAGCAAAACCTCAGTTTCTAACATAACTGCAGTTCTGCTGGCAAGATGCTTCTGGAGGCCACACAACTTTCCAGCGTTCATATTCCAATAAATGACTTTTCATCTGAACTGACCAACAACCTGCCTGAAGAGACCTTTATGGAGCATGTCACGTAACTCAAGCTCCTCTTGCTGCGTGATGTTGGACTCTGTGCCTCCATGTCTGCTGCAGGTTTCAGCAAGGCTTCCTGAATAGCTTGAGAGTTAATGCAAGGATTTCAGTTATCCCATGAATGATTTTTTTTTTTCATTTTATATGCTATTAAATGTGGTTTTTGTGGGATTTATTTTATATCTGGTTTGTGTCTTTTTCTGGCTACTACAGAAAGGTCACTGGATTCTGATAGTATTGTAATATCCTAAACAAAGTACCAAGAATGTGAAATTGTGCTTTTGCTGGATGAGTGTCTGACACTTGGTTATTTCTATTGAAGAGACAGACATGCTAGAATTTCAGTGTATTTTCCACTCTCTTCCTTGATATTTTTTTTTTTTTGGTAGGGCTCCCAGAGGGCCTTAGTTACCTGTAATAGCCAACTTCCTTCAGTGCAGGTGGGTGTTATGCAGCCATACTTATCGGGAGGCTTGCCTTCTGCTTTGGCACTGGGACGTGGTTGGCAGAAGAGCCGGTTGTGTAAGTTTTGGAGAAGTGGAGAGTCCACTTGTGCCAGCAGTGACTGAATGCCTTGTGCAGGCAGCGTTGCTATGTCGGCAAACAGCGTGAGCTATTTTGTCAAAGAGGCAGTGTTGTTAGATAGGGCACTTTTCCTCTTTGCCATGGGGAACAATGTAGTCTGTAGTTGTTGAGGGGGCTGACTGCCTTTGGCATGTTTGGTCTGTTTTATTGTTTCATTAGTCAAGTTGTCATCTCACTTGATACCAAAAGCTGAACAGACCACTCCCATAAAGCCTGCTATAACCACTTTTCCTCCAAAAGACGTCCAGTCAATATGTTTTTACTTAGCACTGTCAATTTAATCAATCCCCTGCCCCTGAAAATGGGTCAAAACCTTCCAAAAGCACTGTCTGGGAAGTCATCTAATTATGTTGGAAAGCTGTCATGGCTGGATGACAGAAAGCTGCCACCGAAGGTATATCTTTGGCTTCAATCAGTCACAAGATGGCTGAGGCTGGACGGCACCTTTGGGCATCATCTAGTCTAACTCTCCTGCTCAGAGCATGGTCAGCTACAGCAGGTTGCTCAGAACCATGTCCAGTTGGGTTTTGAGCGTCTCTAAGGAGACTACGCAGCCCCTCAGGACAAAGTATTCCAGTTCTTGGTCACTCTTGCAGTGTATGTGTGTATGTATACATGTGTGTGTGTGTATATATGTATTAAAGTGGAATTTTTTCCATTTCAGTTTGTGCCTTCTACCTCTTGTTCTTTCACTGGGTACCACTTAGTCTTCTCCACACCCTTATCAATAAGATATCCCTGAGCCTTCTCCCAGTTTTTTCGGCCTTTCCTTGTATGAAGATACTCCAGTCCCTTATTCATCTTTGTGGCCCTTTGTTGGGCTCACTCCAGTATGTTCACGTATGTCTTGTACTGGGGAGCCCAGAAAAGGACCCAGTACTCCAGATGGGTCTCACCAGTGCTGAGCAGAGGGGAAGGATCACCTCCTTGGACCTGCTGTCAATATTCATCCTAATGCAGCCCAAGATGCTGTTGGTCGCCTTTTGCTGCAAGGGTGTGTTGCTGGCTCATGTCAACTTGGTGTCCACCAGGGCCTCCTCTGCCAAGCTGCTTTCCAGCCAAGCAGTCCACAGCCTGTACTGGTGCATGGGGATGTTCCTCCCCAGGGCCAGGACTTTCCGTTTCTCTTTGAACTTCGTAAGGTTCCTGTTGGCCCATTTCCTCAGTGTGTTGAGGTTCCTCTGAATAGCAAGCAGTACACCCATCTGGTCTGTCAACCACTCCTCATGGTTTTGTATCATCTACAGACATGTTGAGGATGCAATCAGTCCCATCATCTGGATCATTAATGAAGATGTTGAACAACTCAGCACTGACTTCTGGGGTGCACCAGTGGTGACTCTCCTCCAGCTGGACTTTGTGCCTGGCATTTTGGACAGTTTTCCATCCATTTCACTATACACTCATCTGGCCTGTACTCCCATCAGTTTGTGTATGAGGATGTTATGGGAGACAATGTCCAAAACCTTGCTGAAGTTGAGATAAACAATGTCCACTGCTTTCCTATGATCCACAGAACCTAGTCATTTCCTTGTGGAAGGCTGTCAGGTTGGTCAGGCATGATTTGTCTTCATACATCTTTGCTAATTCCCACCCTGGTGCTCTTGAGTGGCACAGGCTCAGCTGCCTCTGATGATTCATTGAAGAGAGCTTCCAACCCCATGACTGCTGTCAGGGCACTGAACCTATTTCAGTGTTTCTAAATTTATTCTGTCAGTTCTTAACTCTGTTGTAACATTTTCTACAATAGCCTAATCATCTGCCTCTGATTTGGCCTGTCATTTTTTGTTTCTTTCCTCCTTTCCTTGGTTGGAAGGATGTGCCAGGTGGCATCTTATGTTTATCTTTTGAATTCTTGCCAAAACGAAGTTGCCGCTTATTTGTTAGAGATTGAGGATAAAGATATCGTCTTTGCACATTGTACAGGAGGTGGCTTGTGATGGCCCATACTGCCTCTGAACACTAGGAGAATGTTGTCTCCCTCTCCGGTGAGCTTTGGTCCTGCTGGATGTGCAAGAAAAGCATGCTTAAACCACACGGTGCTCATGCTCAAGCTTGAGAAGACTATTTTTCATCCAAAACTTGGTCATTATGGACTCTTAAGCTACAGATAATTGATGTGAGTTGGGTTTGAAATTGAGAAAGCTGTGTAAAAAGCAGAGGGGAGGTAAGATAGGTGTTTTGGGTAGTCTGTTGCTGAGGTGTTCTGCTGCACCTTCTACCAGTTGGTTTCTGAAAGTTTTGACCAGCTTATATTACTGCAGTCCAACTTACTGCTGACTGACTTTAGTATTACATCCGTTCTTGAGCTTTTAAGTGAGAACTTGAAGCATTCAGAAGTATAATTCAGGAGCATTCGGAACTACTTCAAGCATTCAGAAGTATAATCTGTGGACTGACATGTCTCCTAATTATTATAAGGAGTGTGATTCCTTAAAAAGATTTTCTGTCACCACAGAGCACTGTTTTTGCTTGGATAAATGTTACACTTGGAAGACCTTTCAGAGGCTTATTTAACCTGGACTGTTTTGGCAGTAGGATGGTTTCTTGCCCATCACACCACAGTCCTAATCACATGGACGGTTCATCTGCTACTTGCTAATGTCGAAAAGCAAAACCGGAAAGTGTTCCTCTTGAAGACCAAGTAGTAGAGAGATGTGTAGCTGCTTCCTATTTCTGTGTCATCACATGAACAAACATACAGGATGAAACTATCTTGACACTCCTCCTGACCTCTCTCACTTTTCAAGTGAGACAGCAGAGTTTAGCTCTGTTTTGTATATGTATCCATGAGAATGAGGGTGGTATTGAGTATCGCTGACAAATACAAGAGGATATTCAGCACCTAAATCTCAAAAATATTCATTTGCTGCTATTTATCTTTGGAACACAGACTCATGGATGATGACTGGGAAATTCTCGAGATCCTCCTTCAGTTGTTGGCATGACTGAGTCCATGCTTTACACTCTGGAAAGGTGACCATTATGAACCTTGTGCATTTCAAGCACAAGTATAGAAATGTTACCCCAAGGAAATAAAGAACCTTTCAAAATAATTAGTTCATGTTGACCTAGTGTGGCTATGATTACCTACTACTTCTGTGGAAAAAGGACCAGGTGTTTGGCAGTTTGAGCAATGCTGTAAGCGTTTACCATGGCTGACACTGTGTTCTGATCCATTTTCCATGTTTAACTTCATAGTGTGTATATTGAAATATAATACCTGCTAATGTGCTTCATCATGAGAGAAATATGTAACATGGGTATTTCTTACATTTTTATGCATTTGTAGGTTTCCAAAATGGTTGGGTTCAGTTGGTTGAGAGATGACATTTTTATTTCCAGACCGTAGGTGATGAATGGCAGTTGTCTTTACGATCTGTGGCTGCCAGAATTTCCTATCTGTTGGGCAATATTTCATGTCAGCCACTCAGAAAACAATTCAGTGCAGAAGCAAGACAAAACTACTATGCTTGCTGCAGGCAGTAGTGGGGAAACGTGATGCTTCGAAGCAAGCTTAGAGAATATGTTTGGGAAAAATAAATGTATACAGTACAAAAAGTGTATGTTAGGAGTTCCAGAGCACGTATGATGAGCAGATAACTCTGGTGATGACTTCTGTGCATAATGAAGAAAACAAATTTTCTTTCTTAAAGGAAAAAAAGCAAGACTAAGTCTTTGTGTTTATATTTGACTGGCTCCTTTGTTAATGGCTGTATTCAGAAAATAGTTTGCCAGACAGATCATTCTAGCTTCACTTGTATTCATGGCACCATCTTGTAGTTCTCTTTTTTTACCAAGGATTGTCTGACTTCATCTATACACAGCAGAGGGATAAGGGCTATGTCGCAACACGTGTGCAGCAGTGCTTTTGATCAAAACTGTCCGCAGACCAGAATTATACATTGATTTAATGGAGCTGTAAGTTGAAAACCAGGAAACAATACTTTCTCCCATTTGATTCCTTAATTTGTGAATTTATTGTTGGATATTATCATGTACTGATAGAATTAGAATCGTAGAATGGTTTAGGTTGGAAGGGACCTTGAAGAT
>RSEF01000003.1:119459989-119471674 GCA_003993805.1 Himantopus leucocephalus
TTTTTACTTGGAAGATGGGATCTCGGCAAAGCTGAGATCTCCAGGGCAGAAGTCCCTGCGGATGAAGGAGAGTAACAGCAGGAACTGCTCGCCTGTTTTCTGAAAAGGTTCTTTATGTAATGTAGATGAGTGGGAGGAAAAATTGTGCTGCCTTGTAGTCTTGCTTATTCAACTTGCTCTGCTCTTTTGGGAAAGAGGAAGGTGCTTTGGACTGTTTGACTTGAGGTTCATAGTTTGAAAGCATCAGTAGCTTTCCAGACCTGCTGAGTTTTCCAGCTGGACAGCTGCAGTAAGTAGCCTGGGTTTTAATGTTCCAGGAAGCACCAGAGAGGTCCTGTTGAATACGCTTCTCTATTTTAGGTGTTTCATCAATGCATGGGGTTTGTTGTCTTAAAGCTTATGTTTAGGAGTTCACACAACATTAATAAGAGGGGGGGTGTGTGTGTGTATACATATATTGCCAATATTGTTTTCAAATATTGTTAAATATTTCATTGCAGCTGTAGCTGAAATAACTAGTGGAGTAGTTAACCAGTGGCTACTGGTGATGGATGCAAGAATTGTTCTGAAGTGGATCATGAAAAACTGTAAAGTAGTTATGGTTGTTTGCTTTCCTCAAGACATTGTAATGCTGCGGTGGTGGCAAAGCCAATGGGCTTTGAGGGTCTTGCTAAGCACACAGGTGCATGAGATTCAGTGGATGTAACGCACTTAGTTTTCAGAAAATCTTTGAGAAAGTTTTCCGTCAAGTTATTGAAGGAATGAAGTTGCTCTGAGACTGGAGGAAAAAGTCTTTTACGGATTGGAAGTTGCTTAAAGAAGCGAAGGACTTGTCAGTGACTTGTCGGGATAAAGGAGAGATGGCGATGGGAGCCCCCAGGAGCTGGTTGTGGTACCAGCTTTTTTCAGCATCTCTTGTCATCTGGAGAGGGGATTTAACAGTGAACATTCCTGTTTTGTGAGTGCTATTTAAACTCCTGTGCAGTTCAGTGTCGTGCTGATAGTAAGAAGCTGAGCAGGCAAAAGGGTGGCAGTAAATGCCAAGTAATGCATGTAAGAATAGGTAATCCATACCATGACTACGTGGAACTTCCAGTTGAGAGTTGAGTATCAGCTCATGAATGTCTGGTGGTGCCGCTTTCAGCTTTCTGAAATCCTCAGCTTCGTGTGCAGTGACAACCCAAAACACCAGCAGGATGCCAAGTGTCGTCAGATCTATTGAGACCGGGATGGGGACAGGCAGCTAGATGGTTAAGGGGATGGAGCAGCTGCCTGGTGAGATGGGGGCTGACAAGGCTGGGACTCTTCAGTTGAGAGGATAAAGCCGAGAGGGGTTACGATCAAGGTTTACATAGCCATGGAGGTAGTGATAAACTAAATGCTGTGGTGGGGAGCACGCACGGGGACTAGTAAGGTGTCACCTTAAAGCAGATGAGAGAGAGGGGGCTTCTTTATGTGGCAAAAAGCGAATATCCGATGTCTATCCCCACAGAAGCTGTGGAGGCAGGCAGGACCACGGGTGCAGAAAGGGATTAGACAGCTTCATGTGCAGACATGAAAGGGAGAGGGGAGGGGATGAATCTCCCTAATGAAACCCTTCTGGGTGCTCTGGCAATGAGGGAGGATCTGGGTTGCAGGTTAGCTCTCTGAAGAGCATCTGGGATTTCGCCTGCTGGGAGCTGTGTTCTGTGCTAGATGGGCCATCGATCTGACTTAATGGGTTCCTTCTTGTGCAAAGTGATGATTTCCTTCTTTCAGAGTATTTGTTCTCCTGTGGAGTCTCACTTAATGAGCTGATGCAGTAGAGTAACTGCTGAGTACACGGCCTTTTCTGTGAAGAACTGATGCTTTCTTGTTTATAGGCTTCTTAGTCTTGACTGGCACGTTCAACTCCAGTGCTAACACCTTAATTTAGAAAGACAGGAAGGTGGGAGACAATTATCAGAAAAACTATGTCTCTGTTACTTCCCTCCTACACCTTTCCCAACACTTCCTCCTACTTTATTTCTTGTATCTCACTTTCTTTTCCACTCGTGTCTTTCAGCAGTACGATTGCATCTTATCTGTAAATAACCTTTGAGCTTTCTGAGGCAGAGACCATGACCTAATACAGTTTTATATACTAAAATATTTTATTTAGTGCCTTACCCTATGGGTCTGTCATTGAAGTAATGTCTGTATTTTTTAAAAACATTATCAAATATGAGCTGTGACTTAAGAGTTGTAATATGGGACTTCTGGGCTCAAAGCTACTTTTCTTAGGGTTGGAGTAAGGGTTGGCTAAAATACTGCCCCTGTTTCTGAATTCTCTCAGCACATCAGCTTACCTGTTTACTGACGTGATTGTATGGAAAGGACAAGTTTATTAAGGCCATTAGTGTGTTTAGGTGCAGGATGCCATGATTTTTGAGTATAATACATCATTACACACCAAATGGTAAGTACCTGAAATCTGTTAGTCTGTGGAGTGCCTGTCTAAAACCACTGACCTCTTGGGTAATTTAAATAGCCTCTCAGTCTTTTGAATCTCTTTTTTTCAGGAAGTTAAGAAGGATGTAGAGCCCAAGGATGATGCCGTGCCAGTCAGGAGGGAGAAATCTGGCAATGTAGCCAGCCTTGTGCAGCGTATGAGCACCTATGGGCTTCCAGCAGGAGGATTTCAGCCTCATCCCCCATCCAAAACCTTCAAGAGGAGTATGTAGTCTTTCCATTTCCTTCAATTGCGTAAGCTGATGACGTGCATTTTTTTAATAAACATGAATTATTTAATGTCTGACTTAGTTTTAAAGTTGTATGGAAAACTGGAGACGTAGGAGGAAAAACTTTGATTCTAAGCCAAATTCTGCTTCTGGATGCATGGGCAGAAGGCTTATGTGTAGTTCTTAACAGCAGCAATAGGGATGAATTTTCCTGGGAACAGGATTTAGACTCGTTCCAGATTCCAGAGCGTTGCTGTGTAACTTTGTGTGAGCTCTGCTTGTATTGTCAGGTGCCTGACTGAGAACGGCAGGCCTGTTAATAATAACCAAAAAAACTTCCTGTGGTCATTTCTTCTAAACGTAAGAGTTTTGCTACAAATTCAGGGCTTTGTGACAAGGAAAGACTGTAATTTAGGTTCCTCTTGTTTGGTAGGCTTCCTTCTAGTGTGAAATAAGGTGGAGTTGGTGGCATCTAAGCAAAAGCAGTGGTCTTCCTTTGTAACTGCAGCCCCCAGGATGGTCAGGAGTGCAGACTTGGTGCCTCTGTATCTGTGGTTTCTATGTTTTAATGCCAGTATTGAAATCAAGGTGACTAAAACTAGAGCAGAAAACTTAGCATTCCCTGCATCCAGAAAATTGCCTTGTGATTTGTATTTGGACACCTCAGTCATAATTTATAAGAGACATTGTGCTAAATTACTGTGTCTTCCTCTCTTTTATAAGGGATTGCAGCCATTTATGACTTAATCTTGCTTTTTTAAAAAAGAAAGAATTCAGAACTTACTGTTTCTGCTGTGCTTATGCTTAGAGTTGTTGCCCATCAAAGGAGAAGAGCCCCTAGTCGTCTTTTAGAGCCCTGAAATGGGACCACCAGACTTACTTCCTCTAGGCCACTAAGGATGTTACCTTCAGAATTACTTTTTAGTGAATCTGATGTGTATATGCGTACTGGCAACGGCACATGTGTGCCTGTTAGATGTGTGCATCAGCAGGCTTTTGAAAATCTAGCCTGGAAATTAACGCTGTTCCTAGATTAATGCAACCAGGCTCTGAAAGGGAATCACTATGATCCTTATGGGTCCTTCTAACTCGAGATATTACATGATTTTTTGTTTCTGTGAACATGATCTGATACCATTTCAGGTGTTGGCTGCTCATTCTGGTCTCCCTAATCCTGGAACGATCCCATATTCAACATGTCTCGTCCTCATGCTGGTGGCTGTGTGGCCATGGCCAGATACCAAGTACATCTTGGTTTCAAACTCTGTAGTGCTCTGGCCAGTCTCATTCTCCTAGAAGAAAGTGGTGTTTAAGCACCTTCCTTTAAGCACACAACTGTTTACTTGGCTCAACGATAACCTCTGCGTTTCCATTTTACTTGCTGTTCCCTCTTTCCTGGAAGACTGTTTAAACAGCTCCTGCAGATCCTGTTTGCCGTGTGCCTGGGCAATCGCTCACTCCTTTCAAAAGGTTTCCAGTGCTTAGTCGTCTTTCCGTTTCTGGTTCCTAACCTGGTAAAGTGAGGTTTACAACGTTAAAAACAAAGTTAAGCTTCTTTACTAGCAAGTTTCCAATGTGCGGTGAGGTAGGTTGTCTCTGCCTGGGAAGTGCCTTGTGCGGTTCCCCTGTGCAGCTCTGGCTGAATTCAGGGATTTTGTATCAGGTGGATAGTAAGCTGCAGGCAGTGTTCCTATCAGATAGATGGCTGCCTTTATTTAGGGAAAAGAAAATACGGGAGGTGCGCTAAATTATGGCAACAAAGGGCTAAATTTGGTTTACACTGTACAAAACAAATAAAACCTGAAGCCAGACAAGTTGTTTTGGAAACGGACAGAATTGCCTGGGGGCTGCCAGCCCAGCAGCAGTGCTGCTGCACCACGTGAGGCTGGAGTGGTGTTTTCCGAGTGAGGCTGGAGTGGTGTTTTCCGAGCGGATGGGTTAGCTTCCTAGGTTAATCTAGGGACTTTTCAAAACTGGAAGGCACTGACTTCCCAAACTGGGTATTGCTGAAAACAGGTGGGAGAGAGTTCTGGATGTGAAATGCATCTGTGGGTTTGTTTCCCCTCCCTCCATTCAGGTAGAATTACAACATGAAAAGGAATGCTGAAATCAGTTTTATATTAAATGGCCATGACTTTTTAATTTGCCTTTTTTTGGTATCAGTTAATCTCATACAACAGAGGAGCCCTGAAAGCGCTGTAGGAGGTAGTAAAGGCCAGTGAACCGTTTATTGCAATTACTGTTAGCCTAACGATCCCTCTTGCCTGATGTATGAGTTTCACTGGAGTTAAAAGAAGGGTGCATTATGTGGGCAATTACGTGTTATTAGAAATAACCCATAGAGCTTTACACTTCTGGTTTATTTGTTTCCTGCCCCTTTTAAGCTCTTTAGAGCACAGACCACATGCTGGCACGGAGAGAATTCTGGATTTGGTGAGCCCTCTCAGAAATTTTAGATGCTGAATAGTTACTCAGCTGCCTGGCGTGTTTTGTACTGAGGACGCTGGGTGTGGCGGTCCTCTAAATGTCTGACTTTGGACTTTCAACGCTGCTATAATAAGACAAGGATCAATCTTGGAGGCAGTATCTGTGTTTTGAAATGTTTTTACGCAGCTAATCTTAATTGCTGGGGCTTGAGTGTGGAGAAGTGCAAAGTATAAGAGAGAGTACAGAAACTATACAGCTCCTACAAGTTTAACCTTACCACTTCAAGCTTTTGATTCACACTTTCATTTAAACTGTGGCAGATTGTTTTTGAGTAGGATAGGGAGCATGTGTGGGTCATAGCTCAGGATGACAATTGCCTTCAAAAGCGTGGTGGTGGCTGCTCCGTTGTGGAAGAGGTCTGAAGGCATGGCCTCTTGTTTGAAGGAGAAATGCCTCAACTCTCCTGGTTCAGCAGTAGCATCCCTCCAGGGGATGTGCAGAGTAATTGGGCAATCGTAGGTTCACACCGCTCAGGCTGGAGGGATTGTTAGAAGCCACTTCAATGCTTTTCCCTCTCGAGATGTCATTTTGTCTTTTTAATGCCTGCAAAGTTTTGATGATACATGGCAAACATCTAAAGACTGTGCTTTATTTTAATTTTGCCTTTGTTAAAACTGTTAATTGAAGCTTAGGTTGAATTTCTTGACTCCATACTGGCACTGAAAAGGGAGATTTTTTTGCATTCACAGATAAAAATGAATTTGGATTTTGAATATAAGCTGAACAAATGTTAGCATTACCTCAGACCTGTTAGCAAGGTCGTTGTTAGAGGGCAGAAAGGCTATTGGCACTTCAGTGTGGTGCAGAACAAAACATTTGTTATTTCTTTCAGGTTTGCTTAAAGACTGGAGGCTCAAACTTGCACATTGTCTTCCAAGCAAGTGCTAACACTGCAACTGGCAGCGGTTGTCATTCTTGCAGATTTTGGTCAGGAAATAGCTTGAAAAATCATTGTAGTGGGGATTTATCTGACTTGCTTGTGTCAACATGTTTTTTTTTTATAGCATGTTGGTAATTGGCAGTGTAGTGTTTATTTGTTTGTAATTGGCAGTCTGTGAAACTCAGGGTTTTCAAGCTCTAAGATACAGCTTCCTAGCCTAAAGTGACACGAGCAGCCTGGAAAACCAGCAGCGAAAGCTGCATAGCTTTTTGGGATGGTTTATTGGTCTTTTTGGTCAGATGTGATCCTCAGGAGCTGAGTGGAGGAAAAACTACTTTTCTTTTGCAAGCTTTCTTACTTTTGCCGTTTTCCTTGAATCAGGGTCCAAGAAGCGGCAGTGCAAAGTGGTCTTCGAATACATCCCGCAGAACGAGGATGAGCTGGAACTCAAGCTGGGGGATGTGATCGACATCAATGAAGAGGTAAGCTGAAGCTGATTGTCTCTTTCTGTGGCCAGAAGTCAAATTGGTTTTTTTGGCTGATTACTTGAATTACAAGGATGTTGGAGAAATAGTATAGGAAGTAGTGGTTTTGAAGCTGAAGCTGAAGCTAAAGCTGATAGTTCAGGAATTCTTTCTCTCAGGATCTAATCCTAAATCAATGCATGCTAGTTGTTTAGGGGGAGTATTTGATCATCACAGCGATAAATTGTGATCTGTTCCGCAGATTCCTTTTTCTAAAGGCTTTTCAGAGTTCTTTGGTCTGATCTGTGATCCTTGTTTTTAGGATGCTTATGCTAAAACTGTTTGAGCAGTTGCCTTTTAGTTGACATACTCTATCTTGGTTTAGGTGAAAAATGTTATTTGACCTGATTTTCCAGTTTTATGCTTTTTTGCAAACTTATTGAAGCTTTGAACTAATAGTAACAGTATTCAGCACAGAAACCTGTACCTGTAGTACCAGGACATCAGTTCTACCAGTTACCTGAGAATAATTCAGTATTTATCCCTTGCAATTGTTTTCATAAATTGAGTAGTTACAACTGACACTGCTGATTGTGAAATCAGCAGATGGGTTCAGAACTTAAATGGCTAATACTGAAGAGAGCAGGCTACAAGGATCAGAGGTGCATTTTAGGGAGGAAGGCAGCGCAGTGTGCTGGCTGAATCCGCGGGGTTTTTTGTGTACAGAATATGTGGGTTTTGCATGCAAAATAAATGCACAAAGTGCCCGTGATAAGTGTATCATTGCTGTAAAACTTTTATTTCTTTTTCATATCTTCCCCCCACACTTCTGTCAGATGCAGCACTAAATAGCAGATTTATTTTCGTAGCTTTATATTGTAGTACTTGCACGCTGTGTTATCAAGCATAATCTGAACTCATCTGACTCCATTAGTGGAGTTTTTATTTAAAAAAAAAAAAACAAACCAAAAAACAGATTGGCAAAACTGCTTGTTTCAGCCTCCCCCCAGGATGCTTTGTTTAGAAGAGTCTGAATTTTCATCATCTTATAGAAGTAAGTTGATGGAATTCACACTCAAAAAAAATTACTGATGTATGTACCAGAGCTGTAACTCCCTCTTGTGGAAATTGTATCATGTGGTAAGAATTTGAAATGGAAGATAAGAGTTGTGAAATTGTCATCTGTGTTGCTAGTGCCCAGAGATGCACAGATGCTCTCCACCACGGCATGCAGAACTTTCAGCTGTTTTTTAATGTCAATTAAAGATACCTTTTCTGGTAACATAGTTTGTATACAGTCAGGTGGTTTTTTTTTAAAGACAGCGTGGTGAGGAGGCTGAAGCAAGTACTCTCAAGAAACTTTTGGTTTATTCCTGACTGTCTCTGAACTGGCATAGCTTTGCCTTCTGAGTCTGTTACGTGCTTTGCTGACCTTACTGCTTGGCAGAAGAATAAATGGATGCTCGAGTCGCTTTCTGTACCGCAAGCATTAAAAGTCCCTTTCTCATGGCTCTTGGGTGTAGTATGGGTTAGTCGAGGCATTTGAATTTTAGTTTTCAGTAATGTATTATGTAAAGCATGAGGCACCGGAGCCTGGTCAGCACTCGTCAGTAATCTACACTTAAAATTTGTTTCAGTAGACCAAACTGTGAATTTGAACTGTCCACAGCAAAGCTATATTTGAGCACCAGGATGTCTTTAAAAATAACAAAGCTCTTTTCATTGCCTGTCTGTCTCTGTAGCTGACAGGTTTTGCATGTGTTCCGCTTGCCTGGAGGTAGGCGAGTGTTTAAAAACTATGCCTGTGTGTCAGACATAGTGACCTACAAAACAAGGCTAAAAAAAGATAATGTAAACAAGTGCTGGGGTTTTTTTTCCCCTGTTGCTTTTCTTTCTTATCTAAAAACAGCTTTCCAGTCCCAAAACAGAGCAATTGAAATGAAATATTTTGATAATTTATCTTAATTATAATTTTAAATAGTGCTCATTAGGCAAATACATTCAATTTATTTAAGGCCTTTTTGAAAACTGTTAATAAATTGAAGAGCACAATTCTTACACGGTCTTCTAGCATTGTTTTACACTGTCACCTGCGCATGCCCAGCTTTTGTTTGGAATAGGACTGGTGGAAACTGGACAAGACAGACAAAAAGACGATGGACAGCAAGAATATATGAAAGCTTCTTTAGAAAGCCAGGCTTAAAGTTGCACCTTTATTTCATGAACAGTTTAATATTTTCTTCTTCTGTTAGGTGTGTAATGCCTGTTATTCTGTCTTACCGTGAGCAAGTTGATGAACATTTTGCTGCTCTTCTGGATTAATTGCCATAGGGCTAGTTTCGTATTTCAGGATCATTGCTGCAGTCATAGAAGTGACAGTAAATTATTTGCTTGCTCTTTCTGCTTGGTGTTTCTAGATCTTTGGTGGGTCTCTTCAAAGAGAAATCATGGTCATTTGAACTTTCCCAAAGTTGTTTGTAGAGTTTTATAAGTGAAGTAGATGGAATTGATAGGAATTTCCTTTTGCTTTATTGGTAACGTGAAATACAGGTAGAAGAAGGCTGGTGGAGTGGAACACTAAATGGCAAATTCGGGTTGTTTCCTTCAAACTTTGTGAAAGAATTGGAATTGACGGATGATGGAGAAACACAGGACACTCTGGATGACACAGGTGGTATTCTGTTTGTTGTAAACGCTTCCGAAGTCATTTTGGGTCTCAGGTATAATTTGCAGTATTATGGTTATAGTACAGTAAAAGCCATAAAGAATTCAAACTTCCAAAGAACGGTAAGTATTTGATTTCATTCTATAAAATATTGATGCCGAGTATGAAGATAACCTGTATTGCTCCCATTATACTTCTAATAAAATTGCAGTCAAGGCCTTGATCTTGCAAATGTACGTTCTGCATTTTATCACTAGAAATTTTACAATACTCAGAGTTGAGCTTTTTTTAGTACTGGATATAAAATTATTCTTCCATTTAATATTTGTTTTCAGTCTTATTCTCACAGACATGAGTTCTCTAACATGGAAAACAAGCATTTAGTCACATCAGTTGAGAACTAAAACGTGGGTTGAATCAAAACAGTATAGAGAGCTTCTACTTAAAATGAATCCTGGGAAGGGGGGCCTGGTTCTTTATTACGTTTTAATCTAACAATAAAATGGTTTTAAGGCAGTATTTCTATTTAGCCATTCCTTTATGGCTAAATCTTTGCACGGGAGTTGGCAGGCTCATTGAAAGAGCTTTAAACTAGGTTTGAAGGGGAAAAGGCATAAAACCAGACTCACTAGAGATAAGGCTGGGGGCAGCATGCCGATGTTTGTTTGAGGGACAGTGTGCTAGCAAGGTCCTTCGGTCTGCCATCTCGGTGGAGGTAGGGGATGGAAATCCACGTGGCAGCAAAGACACAAGGGTTTTTGATGTGTTAGAAACCATGGAAGCACCTGAGAATGGTCATGTAGGAATTAGGGCTTCTCCCCCAAAAAGGTGGTGGGATCAATAGCTCAACTGAAGTGTATCTATACCAATGTTAGGGAGTGTTTCGATTGTCTAGAACTTAATGGTGGTGACAGTAGGGGTGAGTGTTTATGGGTAAGAGTCAGGGGGAAGGCCAACAAGGTAGATACCGTGCTGGAAGTCTGTTATAGACCACCCAACCAGGATGAAAAGAGAGACAAAGTACTCTATAAGCAGCCGGGAGAAGTCTCACAATTGCTAGCCCTTGGTCTTGTAGGGGATTTCAACTTGCCAGATGTCTGCTGGAAATAAAATAGAGCAGAGACAGTCTAGGAGGTTCCTGGAGTGTGTGGAAGGTAACTTCCTGACACAGCTGGTGAGTGAGCCAACTAGGGAAGGTGCCCTGCTGGACTTGCTGTTTGCGAACAGAGAAGGACTTGTGGGTCATGTGGTGGTTGGAGGCTGTCTTAGGCATAGCGATCACAATGATAGTCTTCAGTTCTTGGAGAAGTAAGGACGGAGGTCAGCAGAACTTCTGCTTTGGACTTCCAGAGGGCAGACTTTGGTCTGTTTAGGAGCCTGGTTGTCACAGTGCCTTGGGAGGGAGTCCTGAAGGGCAAAGAAGTGCAGGAAGGCTGGACGTTCTTCAAGAAGGAAATCTTAAAGGTGCATGAGCAGGCTGTCCCCATGTGCCGAAAGAAGAGCTGGTGGGGAAGAAGACTGGCCTGGCTGAACAGAGAGCTTTGGCTGGAACTCAGGGAAAAAAGGAGAGTTTATGATCGTTGGAAGAAGGGGCAGGCCACTCGGGAGGACCATAAGGATGTGGTGAGGTTATGCAGGGAGAGAATTAGAAGGGCCAAAGCCCAACTAGAACTTAACCTGACTACTGCCATAAAAGACAATAAAAAATATTTCTATAAATACGTTAGCGACAAAGGGAGGGCTACGTTGAATCTCTGTCCTTTATTGGATGTTGGGGGAAACATGATGACAAAGGATGAGGAAAAGGCTGAGGCACTAAATACCTTCTCCGCCTCAGTCTTTAATAGTAAGACCAGTTGTTCTCTGGATACCCAGCTGCCTGAGCTGGAAGACAGGGACGGGGAGCAGAATGAAGCCCCCGTAATCCAAGGGGAAATAGTGAGCTGCTGCACAACTTAAACACACACAGGTCTGTGGGACTGGATGGGATCCATCCGAGGGTGCTAAGGGATCTGGCAGAAGTTGCTTACCGAGCCACTTCCCATCATTTATCAGCAGTCCTGGCTAACCGGGGAGGTCCCAGTTGACTGGAGGTTAGCAAATGTGACGCTTATCCACACGAAGGGCCAGAAGAAGCATCCAGGGAACTACAGGCCTGTCAGTCTGACCTCAGTGCCTGGAAAGGTTATGGAGCAGATTATCTTGAGGGCCATCATGAGGCACGTACAGGACAACCAGGTGATCGGGCCCAGTCAGCATGGGTTCGTGAAAGGCAGGTCCTGCTTGACTAACCTGATATCCTCTATGACAAGGTGACACGCTTAGTAGATGAGGGAGAGGCTGTGGATGTTGTTTGCCTGGACTTCAGTAAAGCTTTTGACACCATTTCCCACAGCATTCTCCTGAAGAAACTGGCTACTCATGGCTTGTGTGTGTGTGCGCTCTTTGCTGGGTAAAAAACAGGCTGGATGGCTGTGCCCAGAGAGTGGT
>RSEF01000003.1:119486888-119521045 GCA_003993805.1 Himantopus leucocephalus
TTAGGTTAATGATTGGACTAGGTGATCTTACAGGTCTTTTCCACTCTAAGAGATTCTGTGATTCTGTCTCCAGACTCCTGCCTGGGTGTCTGCATGTATGGAGCTACATCAAAGATTACCTTCACCCTGGAGTAGGCACATCAGTCCCGGCACAGCTGCCAAAGAGATTTCATCCCACCTTTTGAAAACTTCTCCTGTTCCCCACAGACAGAAGTCTTGTTACAGTAGGGATACCAGTAAAAATTCTCACCTTTATTTCCAATCTCCAGACAAAAAAATAATCAAAGAAAATTGTTGATGTTTTGCATAACACTGACCTTTTTAAGATGAAAGCAAGGGCAAGAACATTAAACAGGCAGAATAGGAAGTACTGAAGCTTAAGTAATATAAAAATGGTTTAAATAATGCTGATTTTCTAACATCTCACATTTTAAGGCTGCTGTAATTATCTTGTAGGTATCAATTTGGAGAGGATGTCAGAAAACTGATTTTCAACATTATTACTATTATAAACTGTGGCCCAGAAAATATGTTATGACCATTGCTCAGTTATGCTTTTACAGGGGTGAGAGATAGTAGGCTTTCCAAAGTGGGGTTAATGGACTATTTGTGTCTGCAAAGAGCTGCCTTTTGCATGAGGGTTTCAAAGATGAAGCAAACAGCAGAGCATAGAGGAAGGGAAAGTGAAACAACAAATAAACAATGTGATTAGCCTTTCTCTGAAAGGACAAAAAAGCAAGTGTATCAAAGACATTTAAAATATATAGGTGCTTTCTGAAAATTACATTTCAATGTCAGGAGTCACAGGAGTGGCATAAGAATCTTTTATACCTATGAAAGGGAAGAAAGAAATAGGATTTCCNTTTTTTTTTTTTTTTTTTTTAACTCACATGATCCCACCAAAAGAGGGTCACTTCCTGTTAATGCCAGAGCACTAGATCTGCTTAGGAGTCATGATAAGAGCATGTGTAGCAATGAATGATTTAGGGGTAGCAAAAAAGAAATCTACAGCACAAGTCTAACAAGACCGTCAATGAAATCAAGTAGTGACAAATTTTACACTCCGGAATAGGATTTTTTTTTAGATGATTTATGGTCAGTGGAATTTGTGCTCTCAGCAGTACTATATGGACCATAGTGACCTTCAAGGAGGGACTGAGTGATTGCAAGGATAACAAGAATAGCCAAAGAAATTCTAATGAATAAAAACAAAAAAGCCTTTGTTAGGGGTTTTGAATCCTGTCTTCTGGACTTTTAATTCATCTTTAAATAATAAAAGATCAGAAGAGATTTTATCATGGAGATATTTTACTCCACTTCAGTCTATGCTGGTTTTGGTGTTNTTTTTTTTTTTTTTTTTTTGCCACCTGCTTCTCAGCAGGACACACTAACCCAGAGGGAGCAGCCTCATGCCATGGATGGACAGCTCTGGAGGCTGTCTTAATGCATTTAGCCCAGGTCCGGTGCGAAAGTGGTCCAAAGTGTTCCTTTGCCTGCGGGTGAATTGTAGTGGGTGTTCAGAACCTCAGCAGGAATCAGATCTATTTTCTTATCCCTTTTGTGCCCTCCATACAGTTTCCAAATCTCTAAGAGACTTTCTATTTCTGAAAGAATAATTGCCCTTGAGATCTGATCTTAAGTTGTATATCCAGGAGTAATGGTCAGCCTATGGTGCTCGTTATAACATAATAGCAGATGCTGCTGTACTGTGTTATACATTATTAACATCATAAATTGCAGTGGTGAATTCAAAACTATTATTGTCCATTGTATCCAGCATAGCTGAGGTAGTTTATATGTTCTTACTTAGTGGGGCTTCACATTTTAAAATGGACATAATATTGGATAAGCATATTAGAAATGTGATGATAATGGAGAAATTGAGCAGGAATTGCAGGACAATTAAAAAAAGATTTTTCGTGTTCAAATGGATAGAAAATCTGAGCCCAGATGTTTTGAGAATTGGGGGAAAAAGGAGAGATTGAGGATTAAAAATATCATTATCCTTCTGTGCATGTTTCTTGTCTCAGTAAGTGAAAAATCTGTTATTTATTTCCATTTACCATGTCACACACAGCTAATATTCCTCTCTGAAGTGTCCGAGAAGATGTGGAAAGAAAACCACCAGATACTTATTTTGTATTTCTAACTGATCATGTCTGCTGAAATCAAGGTCCAGAGGAACTTCCACTTTGGATGTTAACAGAAGAAAAAAATCAGTGTTCGTATTTCCTTTTTTGCATTTTGTTGAGATCCACCCTTGCACCATATCTTTTCCCTTTTCCTGCAGGTCTGAAAAAGAACTTCTGCTCATTAGGACTGACAGCCTCAAGACTCCAGAGTCCTAAGGCTACAACTTGTTTAGCAAATCCCTTCACCACAACATCCAAGAGGATCTTGAATGCTTAAATCCAAGAGGATCTGATTATACCAGACACCGTGTTCCCATCTGCAACAGGCTGCCCAGAGAAGTTGTGGATTCCCTGTCACTGGAAGTGTCCAAGGCCAGGTTGGACGGGGCTTTGAGCAACCTGGTCTAGTGGACGGTGTCCCTGCCCATGGCAGGGGGGTTGGAACTAGATGATCTTTAAGGTCCCTTCCAACCCAAACCACTCTACGGTTCTATGATTCTATGATCTAGCAAGTGGTGGACATCTTGCTGGAGTTAACAATCCCTCCCATATGATTTAAGCTTATCTAGCATGTATGCATTTTGGGTAGGACTTGATAAGGAATTTCCCCTCACTTATGGAAATCCAGAGCTTGGATTCATCTCACCTCACATAGAGCAAAAATTCAAGCGCTTAAGTTAGAAACCTTGTCTCTCTAGTCTTTCTGGGTAATCAGTGGAGAGAGATAAGCATAATCTCTCATACATCAATGTAACAATGATATAATCCCTGGCAGAGCTCTGCTGCTTTCAGAACCTTGGGCACATGCATCTGAAAATGGGTAGGCTAAAGCGGAAATTAATGCCGGGTTAAGCATCCAGAGAGATGACCCTGTTGCCTGTTTTATACACGTGCATCCACCACCGCTTTTAGTCCCCGGCCCTTTGGATGGATCTACACAGAGCAAGGAAATGCATTGACACGGGACTTTGCAAATGCAGCTCGACCATTTTATTTCACAGGACTGTCCCCCAAAGAGAGAAAATGCATGCACACTTACTTTCTTTATTTGACAAATCTTTAATTAGAAAATCAGTCTCGTCTTTATTATAAAATATCACAGGCTGATAAATCTTGGTAGGTTACAGAGAGATTATTTTTTCTATGAACCTAATATAAAAGTTAAAATAAATAACAGCATTCATCAGATTATCTCTCCCCCCTACTATGTTACCTATTACAAAAAAACCTATAGTCATCAACTTTTATCTAAAAATCATAGGTGTATATTGCAGCCTTTTATGACTTGAAGGGATGATATTAATATTTGATGAATTATTAATCATTTTCTGTGACTCTGACTGGCAGGAATGGAAATGCAGCAGGCATGGATCTAAACCCATACGTGGAATTTTAATGTTCTGAACTCAGCAAAACAACTATCTGCACATAGCAGAGCACATAGTCGAATTCAATGATTATAACACCATCTTTAAAAAAAATAAATATCCAAGTTTTAATTAGCACTAAAACATTAAAATCAATTACACAGTAAAGCTTGTAATTTTACACACAGTCTTTGCACAGGAGTGCTGCTAACGTCGTGCTGGTGTGTTGTGCTGTCTATGAGGTGAGGACATGCCTATGAGCCAGGACCCTCCAGCAGAACACCGCAGGGCTTCCAGTCACATGAGACTGGCATGAGGGGACATTGACTAAAGGTGCAAGACTGTAACCTGGACATTTTTCTAGAACTGCATTAAATGACATGATCACTACTTAACTCAACCATGCACCGACATGCGAGGGTACTTGAAAGATGCCCAACGTGTGTTTACTCTATGTTTACAAAGCCGCTGCTCCCCTGGAAAGAACTGTCCAAGCAATGAAATGAGATGTCATGTGAAAAATGAATATACAGTATCTACATTAACTTATGCTCCTCATTAAAATTATGAACAGTTTAGCATTTATGTCTAATTAATAGAACAGAGACTAAAGTGTGGGATTTTGTATCTATTTTGCATAGTCCATTTAATACCCGGTATTTTCTTGGTTGCATGATTAGTGTCTAAAAGAAACAGTTAAATAAATACACAGTCATTTGCATAATGTCACAGTTTATTTAAAGCATTTTGAAGCTGAAATGATGAAAAGAGGACTGGGTAAATTACTTGGCAAACTGCACATAATTTATTACTACACTGAGTAAGTATATTGCACTGTCTGAAATAGTCACTGTTAAATTACCAACTTTTAGACACTGTCTAGATAATTTTCTGTGANCCCCCCCCCCCCCCCCCCCCCGCCGCAAAGCTACAAATAAATATATAGTTTTAATTCTGGATTTTAGTGGAAGCCCTGCTGAAAATAATTAATTGTTGTGACCCCAAGGTCAGGATCAACAATGAATATAGCAACAATGCAGCTCTTCTTGGCAGACACTTCATTGCTGATTCCTCTATATGTATCCATACCTCTTCTGATATGCATTTGTCAACACATTCTCAGATTTCTCTCTCTGCAGGCTTGTTCGAAAGCCCACTGATGCCATAAAAATATTCTTCTTGTTGCTAGGCTTCAGGCAGGTCTCATATGTGCCTCATCCTGATCTTTGTCATTTTGCTGGTACTCCCTGGGAATAAGTTTTGCTAGATATTTGGCCGTACCCATTGTTCTGTCTGTTGGCTGCCATCCTCAGAGGAGACGTACTCCAAAGAAATCCCTTCAGACTCACAGAGGACTTATTCACCTCGCTTCACCTCTGCAATGTCAACATCTATGCCTGAACTAGACCTCCCAAGCTTCCTTCCTCATCAACGGAGAGAAGGCGGCTATTTTAGGGCATAATTCATTTGTCCTGTTTTTTTTCACCTTTGTTATGATACAATAGATTGTGCCCAGGAAATGTGTACTTCTGTCTCCTGGCCAAACATGGACTCTACAAATGTCCTTATTTTGGTCAGAATCACAGGCTTTCATGTTGGAGTCTTGGTTCATATTTATATTCTTGGGTTGGAAGTTTTAAAAGCAGTCATCATTTATTTGTCAACTCTGATCAAGGTCAGACAATGTTTAACTGTGGAAGCCAGTGAGGTTGTTAAGCTCAAACATACTGAGAAGTCTGATTTTAACCTTTCTTTTCATGAAATTGCCGTCTTGAAAATGCACATAGGTTCCTAACCACATGACTTGCTGGAGGATAAATCTATCTTAGCTAAGAAAATATAGCTGGATAGGAGAGAGATTCCATCAATGAAATCAGGATCTATTTTTTTGCTAACTAATCACCATCAAAAGAATCAGCACTGTGGTGTGCAGGTGGTTCAGCTAAACATATGGATGCATTTCAAACTGTTCCATATGTTTCAAAATGCTGAATGTTTCATAACTAGAAGTACTGCATACTTAAAAAAAAGGCAGGCAGGTCTTACATATTGGAACGTTTGATGTTAATGAGACTGAAGTTTGGGCTTCATTGTGCTGGTGTTCAATTTCAAACATGAAATTAAAGAGTTTTGAGTCCAGAAGGTAATTTCATGTAATAAATGCAACACAGTCTCCTTTCCTAATTTATATCCTGATATTCAAAAGGATCAAGGAAATGTCAAAGTAAAATAGATCAGAAAGTGTGGCATTATCTCCTCTTTGTCCTGAAAATACCATTAATAACAGAATGGATATTGGGAAAGATTTGGACTCCAAATATAAAACTGATGGAAGTGATATTACCCTGGGAAATATGCTAGTATTTGTCCTTGTATTGCTGTTCAGTCTATCTACCTCTGTATAACAGGTTGTGGTCACTTATATTTCAGTCAAGTAAACTGACAGTTTTGGAAAGAGGCCACTCCTGTAGCTCATGCAAAAACCTGCTGAAGTCAAACAGAGCATTTCCAACAGTTTCAGGAGGTTGTGGAGCAGTCCTCAGTGGAAGCAGAATCACGGAACCACAGAATGGTCAGGGCTGGAAGGGACCTCTGGAGATCATCCAGTCCAACCCCCCTGCCAGAGCAGGTACACCTACAGCAGGTTGCACAGGATGGCATCCAGGTGGGTTTTGAATATCTCCAGTGTGGGAGACCCCACAACCTCTCTGGGCAGCCTGTGCCAGTGCTCTGCCACTCTCAAAGTGAAATGAAAATTGTGACAAGATGAGCAGAAGTAGGACTCAAGTCTTGAAAGCTATCAAGTAACTAATCCTCTCTTAAGCTTTTGCAGGACTCAAACCATTTGATGTTCGTATGCTCTAGTGTTGGTCATGGCATGAAAGCATGCATAGAGCCTCACAAATGGCTGTTCAGCAAGCACTAGACACGCTACCTTTACGAGAGTATAATCTAAATGACTTTGCTAAAACACTGGACATTTTAATGCTCAGTGGTAACTAATATCGGGAAATGCTGGAGCACAGAAACAGAAAACGAGGAGTTCCTCCTTTATGGTGTGCATTGCATTCTGTTTGAATGATTCATGAGACGCCACACTTTGCAATGCATGTGCTGAGAAAGCAGAACCGTTTGCTGATTCATACTGTAAATTTTCACCCTCGTGGAGCATGAACTAAACTCTGGGTCATAAGCTAGTAGAATCTATCATTTGATTACAAACAGCTGTTTAAATATATATACACACATATAAAATAAATGAATCATTTATTTACACTTAGCAATAAAATATGAAGTTGCTCATCCATTATTTATCCCTGCAGTGGAAAACAAGAATAGGGATGCAAAATTTCACTGAAACTTTTCTTGCTTGTGCTGTACAACACTATGTTCTGAAATAAAATCCCTGGTGTCCCTCCTCCCTTAAATTTTGATCCAGAGCAATCAACAAAACTTCTGCACAGATGGGAAAACACATGGTACTCTTTGCCCAGGCTTTCAAGCAGAGAAGAAATTATATCTTGCTCCTTTATTTTTGCTATCATTTTTTTTCAGTTTTTTTGTTGAGCACAGTCTAATTCCACTTGCCACAAGAGAAAACCTAAGACAATTATGAAAGTTAGAGGGAGATGTGAGGGCTGAATCTCGGCTCTTTTTTTTTTTCCCACAATAAACCCATTAACTTAAATTTTAGCAACACTGGAACAATATCACATAGGTAGTACAGTGTGGGAGATTTCATGGGCAGCTATTAGAGCACTGTCTCATTATTTCTTCTGCCTCACTTTGTGTGTCTTTATCCATCTGCCCTCCCCAGGGTTGTAGCTGCCTTGCTGCAATCTCTGGGGTTTTTGTTTTTTTTTTGTTTCAAGAGAGCCTAGACAGCAGAGCCCTATGAGCTCCACTACACAGCTAGTGGTTCAGTGCAAACCACTTTCTAGTCCTTGGAAAACTCTGTTTTATCAACACTTGCTTTTCTTATAAATTCAGATGAAAAGTTGGATTTTTATATTACTATTGTTATTTACCCTTTAGTAATTATTATTATTCATTTTATTCTTAAATCCTGAAAGAGATGGATTTATAAATGTTTCATTTTGGTGTATTTGAAATGGCATGGAGCATTTTAATATTTCAGCCTCACAGTATTTGGTTTCAGTTTGCTGAATTTACTCAGATTCTTTCAGTTCTTGTCCTTGGGACGTTAAACTTTAATTCCCTGTCATGGCACACTGCGTCTTCTTAGGCATTATAGTTTCAGCATCCTGACTGGCTTGTAGCTGCGCTACCTGTCCCACAACCCCAACGCAAGTCCCCTGGGATCCAGTGCTCCTGTGACCCCTTTCTTAAGGGGGACTTATAGATACACCACCTTGGCACCCCCTGAGCTGTGCCATTTGGCTGTAGAGCCTGACCAATAGATGGTGGAGAAATAGACCTTCGTACAAGAACTCTTAAAAGGTACTGAAAATAATCAACAAATGGGCTGAGCTGATGTTGAGAAGACAGGTTGATGCATACGATTTGGGAAATCTTACCAGCTCTGCTCATGGTTAAAAGCCTCGATGGGAGCAGAAACTCCACTGCTGCCTTGAGAACTTGACAAGAGCTCAACTGAGGAGTCTTCCCACCTGTGGCCACTGTGTTTAGTATTTGATCTTTGTTCAACCTTTACACAGAGAAAACCTCATAGGTTATGTTGGTGAGTGCAATGTGATGTAAGACATACCTATAACAAATGAAAAACTTAACACTTAACACCTCTTTATACAAAGAATTGGCCTTACCTGTGTGCAAATACACACACAAGATGTTTTCACACTCCTGTCAGGGCAAGAGACGTTTGCACTGCCAGCAGACTAATAATTGTAACCTTCTACGCAGAAAAAAGTTTTCAACAGCTACCAAAGCAAATCTGCGTTTTCCGGGAGAACATTGTTTCAGAGTTAGGCAGAGTATTCATACTTCATTTACAGCCATGCAAAAGCGTTCCCGCAAATATAACACTATGGCAATGTGTAAAAGCAGAGAGATGTGCACATTGAGGAGCACATGAGCGTCTTTTGAAGATGCATAATCTCTCACAGGGCAAAATAATTCAGTGTACTTACTCAGCACAACTCCTTACAACTCCTTCAAGAAGCTGCTCATGCAGATTAAGAGTCTGACAATGTCCTCTTACTCTGTTGCTATCTGCCCTCCTACTCTGTTGCTATCTACTGTATCTTCCTTCACCTCCTCAATACACTCTTCACTGTGTTATCTCGCATTTCACGCTTTATCTCTGCTCTGACTACATCAAGGCATTACGTTTCTAGGACTGTCAGTCCATCATTTTTCACAGCTACTAAGATCACATAAAAAGAAAGAAATTCATGATATGCTCTTATCCAAAGCCTCAGGTCTGGCCCTTCACACATTCTAGAAATTTTGAATTCTTTTGTTCCTATTTATCTTAGAGAAATTAATGGTATCTTGACGTAATAACGCGCGAGCACTTCATCATGTGCTAAGTTTTCTCTCTGCCCTTCCTGACGACCCTGTGGATGTATTTATTGTATCATCAAGTTTCTCAGGTCCCTGTGGTCTGCACAGTCCCCTCATTTTTCAAAGGTTTTAGTTTATGATGCTGATTATACCAGAGATGCCTGTAAAAATATATTCTTGATAGTGGCTGTTGGTGTAGAACTAGATTTTCACTTCTGTCTGCTTTATCTAATTAAAAAGTAGGCTCCTGTTTTGCTCTGCTCTGCTTAAACTTTATTGAGTTTCAGGGCACAGTGAAAAATTTATTCTGTTTCTTGGCTTATTCAGCTAAAAGGTATTCAATGAGTTAACATCCTTTGTTTTGCTCTTATATATGTGGTTTTCAGCTTCTGATATCAAGGATTCATATCCAGTTGTTGCCAAACTACAAAACAGAAGTCAGAAGCACAAATCATATGAGGGCACTGTGTCGCACCTAGTCTGAAACTCTGCAGTGAGTGAAACCAAATCCCTGGGTCCAGATTGTCTCCACTTGGGAATGACCTAAATGACAGTGTGGATGCGGTTTATTTCTCAGATAAGCAGCTCTGTAATTTTAAGGTGTAATCCAAAGATTATGGCTGGGTGCTGAGTGCTCTTAAGTCATCAGTGAGATCTCTGAAACAATTCTTGACGTGTCAGGACAGTGCAGGCCACCTGCAGAACAGAGGGGAGGAGGGCAATGTGCTACCTGAATATTAAAAAGCCTTTGTTTATATGGGTTCTCTGCTTTAGTTCACACAGGAGAGGCTTTTGTAAAGATAATTTAATTCCTTCTCAACTATGTATGTCCTTAACTCCACTCCACTTACATGCAATTTCCATAGATGTGTCCTGTCCATTTCCCAAACCATTTTCATTTTGAGCACTTAAACTGTGATGCAAACAGCATTAAAATTTTGCTTGGATTTCTCTTCCAGAGTACAGACTTAGTGTTTTTGAGCAGCTGATCATGCAAGTGGGTCAGCTTGGGTAGAGCTCTATTAACGTGACTGATTTCAGTGACTCTCTGTCTGGATCTAGGATTGAGCCTTTCTTTCCTGTTAAGCGAAGGTTGAGACATCAAAGGAATTCTAGCAAGATTTTAAAAATAAAGCCTCTTTAAGTTGACTTTACCTGCATCAGTAGTGGAAAGTATACCTTACATTATTAATAATGAATGAATTTTTAAAAGATTAATGCATTTGTAACTGGCTTTGCTTCTCAATTCCTTCTGCAACACACTCTTCAAAAGCAGTGAAACTTATTTTGTCTATTTCAGTTTTATTTCTAGGCAATTTCACATTTTTTGGGTTCTCCCATTAACGCTAGGGTGGCCAGGATATTCAAGTACATCTAAGTATTTTTAAGTCCTTGATGAGATATCCCTTATGGGGTACAAAAGTGGTGAAAGTACAAGGTCTGAAAAACTGGCCTCTTGAAGCTCTCAGTCTGGGGAGCTCCGCTAACGAGGCAATCTCAAAGATGCTGTACAGCCAGGCTTTTCAAAGCCTTTAGAATGATGAAAGTATGTTTCTTCCAGATTTTTAAAAGCTCCTAAGCAGTGAGCCTCAATGGGAGCTAAGCACCATCTTAAAAAACGTGCCTCATTTCCAGACTTTTGTAGATGTTGGCCACCTTGGGTCATTAGTGCTTTATGGATGTTTCTCATACTTTTGGCAGTGTTTCAAGGGAGTTTCTGTTACATTGGAACTTCTATTTTGGTTCAGCAACATCTATTCTTAGCAAGTCAACACATGAATCACATTTCCATGAACCGGCTGTCAAGGGACTGCTTGTTAGACTTTATGAGCAGGAGATCCCTTACACTTCTGCAGTCTTAAGAGAGCTATTCCTCTGGGAAATCCTCAGAAGAATTAAAAATAGAAACTTGGCTAATTGAGAATGTAAGTGCAAATTTATGCTAAGGAGATGAGCTATTTATAACAGGATCGCCAAGATGACTATTTAAAGACCATTGCTGTAAAATGTCCCAATGAAATCTTAAAGAATGAAGGGTCACCTATGTTTGAATGTCAGGGGGTGAATTAAATGCCTGAAAAGTAAGAGAATAATAACATACAGAAGTACACAAAAATCATATGCCGCCAAGCTGCCAGTTGTTACCAATTATATTCTCTTTAAACCGAAGCTTTTCCATTATAAGGGTGTCAGAAAAAATTATGATGAAGTCACCCTTGTTTGTATTCCATCCATGTACAAATTGATTTGCAGAAGAGTTTTAATGTTACAGTGCATTATAGACAGAAATGAATACCTTTTCATTTAGAAAGTTGCCTGTCATCTCCGTGGCTGTATATGGATAAGAAATATGTGCCAGTGTAGCTGCATTTTTATGATCACAGCTATAATCCTAATTTACAGCAATAGCCAAATCATTGCTGATAGCAAGAGAAAGGATTTCAATGGAAGACTAATTATTTTGCCTGGTGGATGTAGCACAGTACCTCCCAGATGCAACTCCGGTCTGAACAGCCTGTAAATATCAAACCTTGAATTCCTTGAGCTCCATTCAGAGCTCTCAGAGGTCAAGCCCGGCTCTCCGTTGACCTAAAAGCCAAGGACAACCTTGTGGCTGATCCTAACCATTACTAATCATGTCACGTACTGTAAGAGACGCTGTTGGTGTTGCCTTTTCTACTCTCAGCTGTATTTCATAACTGATCACATAGGATAAGCCTCAGGGGAAAGGGAAAAAGAAGACTGAGACAGTAAAATGAAGTATGCAGCTCACCTGCTGAGCCAGGGAACAGAAACAACCTATGCATCTCTGTCCTTCACCAGCCTGCGATGTTATCCAGGCGGTGCGGGTTCTTGACTGGATTGAGGTGTTTAAACCTCTGTGTAGGAGGGAAAGACAGATAGGAAGGCTGTAAAAGACACCAGGAAAGCCGAGATATAAAAATAATGAAGAGAGCCAGACTGGGAGCGTGGTTCTGAAAAATGCCTGTGGGAAACTTCTTGGTTTGAACCAGTGGCAAATAGGGGACTTTCTGTGAGTCAGAGAAGCTGCTTCCTCCTGCCTGGAGGCAGCGTCTTTCGCATACCTTGTAGGTGAAAGAGGAGGACACTGAAGAAATAGCTGAATTATTTATTGATTTCTCCTGCCAACAGAAATGACTGCAACCTCCAAGATTTGGATAATTGCCAGAAAGGGAAAGAAAAAAAAAAAGCTCTAAAAATAGATCTACTCCTCTCCATTTCTATTAATCTTCTTGTTGGCTGATGTTAGACATTATATATGTAGGAAAGGAGTGAGTTTTCCCCTGCCTTATGCAGTTGCAGATTTGCTAATATTCTGAAGGGCTGTGGACTCCTTCGGAGTCATTCTCTTTTAGGATGTACTCTGACAAAATGATTAAGACTGTGAACTTCCAGCCGTTTGTTGAGAGATATTGGCAAGTGTCTTTGAAAGAAAACGCTGCATAACTCTGAAAATCTCTATTCTGAAAATGCTAGAGCCTGGAGAGGCTTTCTAGAATTGCAGTTCTGTATTGGCACAGGTGCACATTTCACTGAGTAGTCCTAAGAAAGCTGATGCTTAGCAGTATTTTTCAGGGATTTGTTCAAATCTGCTTCTGCTGACCTCTGCTGACACCATTACCTTCAAACATAAATATTTATTCCTTAAGCATCATGACTTTGAGCTGACACTATCACGACTTTGGCTTCCCAAAATTTCATGGCCCTTTGGTATAGAAGGAGCTAAACAAGCCGTGTAAAATTTGAGCTGGTCCACATGCACACTCAAGGGATTCTATTTTGTCAACTACTTAGAACAGACTGTGATTTGTATAGTACAACAGAACAGTGGCAGAGAGATATGAGCTGTATTACCTAATCTGCGGATAGAAGAAACATGAGCCTGATATATATGATCAGGCACAAGTCATAAGCTTCAAATTTACAGCGGCAGTTACTTGATCATTATCTTTGACATTATTTCCTGGGTAAGAAAACCTCTTAGATAAAAACTTTCAAGACTGCCTGAAAATCAGGAAAAAAGGCTCCAGCATCACGTGAACTGAAAAGAAGGCACTTTGCTCTGAGTTATTTCCTTAATTTTATCATCTATAACCAGAAATATTTACTCTTCTAACAAGAAGCCAAGAAGAAACAGCAGCATGGTTATGATATGACTGCTTCTTTGCATTGCTAAATTTCAGTTTTAGCTTTATAGGTTTTTTTCCTCAACCAAGAACAAAGCAAATCCTATTTGCAACTGGTCTTTATTGCTGCCTTAGAAGGAATTAAATATCCAGCTACTTACAGTTCAATAAACTCCTCAAATCCTGCGTGAACAAAATGAACAAAGCTCATAAGCACATGCTTCTCTCCCACAGAAGCCAGTGAGATGTGAGCCTGTGCTTGAAAGATATGAGCAAAAGTGTGAGTATTTATGCTTGTAAAGCTGTGCTGGGTTAGAGATACCAGTGTTAGTTGTAGAGGATCTGTGTAAAGGTACTAGTTTGGTTTTGAAAATGGCATAGTTGTGTTAGTGTGATGTTACTCGCATGACAGCCTGATTTCTGAGCAGGAGTGGGGAGTTCCAGCGCAGTGCCGTGCTGACACAGCTTTGCATCTATGCTTTCAACGCTGCCTTGTCTTCCCATCATTGCAGAACGGTTCCATGTAGAAAGACTCTTGGCAAGGCTATGCAGATATTTTGAACTCAGCAAATATACTCCCTTGTGCACTGTAGGATGAGTCCATGTAAATTAAGCTTATATTAGTCAGTGATGTTTCTTCTACTTTATGCCCTAATTTGGCTATTTCCAGCTTTGTCAACCTTGGATCAAAGGCCAAGTGGTTGCAGCTAAAGTGATAAGCAGCATACCTATCAGCCATGCACCAAAAAAGATGTTTCAGGACATCGGCGCCAAGTTTTGAGAACTATTAAGAGTTACTCCAGGGAAAGCATCAGTGCTGAGAAACCCCTGAGAGCAACTGCAGGAGCTTTCACAGAGCGCAGGGGAAAAGCTGCTGTAACCTGTGATACAGCGGTGATTGCAAGAAGCAACAACTGTGTTGTGAGAGAGAGCTCCTCTACTTGCTCCTTTGGTTCAAGGCGATGGAAGACTTTCCACACTGTGCCATGGATTTGGAAATGGAGGAGCAACAATGTGAAGAATCTGTTGCCTTGGCTCATTCCTTCCAGCCCCTCAGTACTCTGGTATCCAGTTCTCCCAAATCACACAAAGCAAGAGCATCTATTGGATGAAACTAAAGGGCTTGCGCCCTGGATCTTAAACTCAGTATTTTTGTGTTCCTCTGTCAGGAATCAGCTGGGTTTCCAATCTCTTCAGCTGAAGAGTAGAAGAGATTGCAATAGTTCTGAATGAAAATGTAGTAGATGCTTAACATCAGCACAAACTTACATGGTGAATAACATCTGGAATAGAGATGACCTCCTTGCCTATCATAGCTCAAGAAGCTTTATGGGATTCCAATTTAATGTGATAAAATGTCATCACAAACATGAAATTCTGAAGCCATCACTCAATGATTATAATTAGCCAATGGCAAACTGCTCTGAATACTAAAGCAACTGTAAAAGGTGAAAATTCTCTTAATTAGCAAAGATGCAGAAAATGTGTGAGACTGACTCACGGCTGGGAAGGCTCCAATTAACCTGGCCCAGATTGAGGTGATTAGGAGGGCAGCTCCAATTGTGCAAAGGATGTAAGAACTGATAGTGTGGTATTAGGTCTTGTATTTTTCCATCCCTGGGCCTGTTCCTCAGTCCTACCTTCAGGCACATCATCTGTTAACATAAAATCGTTTCCTGAACTGGCTGCCAAAAAACAGACCTAGATCCAGCAAGCCCTGACTATACTCTGCAAACCTTTTCAGATATTAACTCTTTCAGTGAGTATGATCTGCACAGCAATTTTTCTGCCTAGATATCACACAGTTCTGTTCAAGCTCTTTTTTGATACTATTGCAAGGAAGTCTAGTCCAAAAAGACCGGTAAAATTACTACTCCACAGTAATAAAAAAGCAAGAAACCATTTCTTTCCATATAATGGCATCTTGTGGACACAGCACCTCACACTGGGTGTCTGATCATTGCATTGTTGTAGTTGAAAAGCTGCTTAGCCTGGACTGATCTTACACCTAACAAATTCAGTGGCTGCTTCTCATTGACTTCAGCAAGGGAAGATCACGTCACCTCCTTCAGATTCAGACCACAGGAGAACTGACCTGTCCTGTCCTGCCGATCGCTGTAGAAAACCAAAGTGCTGCAATGAGTGTGGGAGCCACAGTTTCATCTAGTTTTAACAGCAATAGCATAGTTTCTACTAATATTCAGGGCAACAGGGATTTCTGCGCAAGCCAATCACTCAGGCTCTTACTCAGCTTCTCAGAAATGTTTTGCTTGCGTCCCGTACTCTGAAACTCTGATATGTCTGTGTGAGCTGCAGTCATATCTCCGTGATGCATCTTAGGAAAGAGCACTAAATAGTTGTACTCCTTTAAAAGAGAGATGGAGACATAGCCGTTGGCACAACTGCAGTATTCCCACGCAAAACGTAAATTACAGTTAGAAATCCAAAAGTGATCGTGAATGAGACGGACAGAGTAAAACTTGCTAATTTTTTTTCCAATCTCTAAAGCTTCTGTGTGGACCCAGAAGCAGACAGGGTATAGGTCAGTTCATTGCAGAAGCTGAGTTCTTATAGCAGCCCCACCAATAGTGTTTCTGAAATATTTCATTTGCTGTAAGAAACTATGCTAAAACTTTGAGTTGCAGGATTGTATACATGTTTTTGTTGCATGATGCCATGAACTCATGGAAACTTCAACTGCTAACAACCACTGCATCATTTCTCCGTACACTGCAATGAAGATACAACCTGTCTTTCACACTATACACTGATTTCTGAGCTGTGTGGGAGAGAACCAACAACTCAGAACAGATCTAAGGTCTATCAATCAACACACCACCAAAATCCACATGGATCCAATGTTGAGAGTACAAGAGAGATATTTGCAGGAATAACAACAATGAAAACAGACATTTTTTTGGCAGAACTAAAACTAACAAGTCAATCTGCATTAAAAAAAGGAACCAGTGGAAAATCTCATTAATTGGTTATGGCTTTTTTTCATGTTCAAATCCATGTTACCTGTTATTTCTCACAATAAATTGATCTGCATTTACTTTTAGTTTTTCAAAAAAATGACAAAAATAACTAGAACTATATTATTATTATTATTTTTGGACAAGAACTGGCTAAAATTCTTGAATGAAAACTGCAGTTTTCAGTATGAATTGAGCAAAGACTAGAAATAAGCTGCTACAAAAGATTAGAATACAGATCGGAGCAACCGTCTTTATCACTGGAGGGCAGTATAAGTACCAATATAGGCTAAAATAGCAAAACCTCAGTATCCTCAACTAAGTGACTTTAGTTACCAGAACAGTAACTGCTGCTTCTTTGGAATGGCCAGCTACAAACAAGACATCCTGCAGACAGCAAGGTCAGACCTACCACTGAAAGACACAAAGACAGTTTTCCTGTCATCAGTTTTTCTTTATCATTAAAATTTCCGAGACCAGACCCAGGTTGGGAGGGAGAGAAACTTTCTATGGCCAGAGATCTTCTGGAAGTGAAATTTGTTTGCAAAATTCGTATTGAGCTTTTCTGTAATTTTAACAGCAAATATAGTTTCAGGAACCCTCATCATGTTATGGCTACTACCAAACTTGAATGCACTCCCAAGCCTTTGGGATATCTCTCGTATAGCCAGGCATACACCACCCTTGATTCTTGGAGCAGAGTTTAAAGGCTTGATGGTTGAAACAAGACTCTAATTGTTTCGTTTGCAACATGCACAGAAAACTTTATCAAGCTTTTCTATGTCCTTGGCAATGAAGAGGAGAATTCCGTGCCACAGTTCTGGGCTACCTTTTCTTAATCATAGCAATCTATGAATTTTTTGGACTAGGCATTCCTTAGAAAACAGTGAAAAAGGGCCTTTAATTCTCTGGGGTATCGCTGTTACTTTGGGTCAAATCTGCATCCTCCCTCATGAAAATGAAACTGGCACAGAATCAACACAAGTAGAAATGGCAGCACCTAGTTCAGGACAAGAGAAATTGTGTTGACTTCTTGTTTCATGCAAAGCTAGAGACTCTGAGGCAACAGTAGTTCTCTGCTTCCTTCATTTTGGCTGGTGTGAACACCTAGTCACAAGTAAGACTGTGTAAGTAGAAGGCTTCAGGGAGACCTTATAGCAGCCTTTCTGTACTTAAAGGGGGCCTACAGGAAAGACAGGGACACACTTTTCAGTAGGACCTATGGCAATAGGACAAGAGGCGGTGGTTTTAAACTAAAAGAGGAAAGATTGAGGCTAGATATAAGGAAGACATTTTTTACAATGAAAGTGGTGAAACACTGGCAGAAGTTGCCCGGAGAGGTGGTAGATGCGCCATCCCTGGAGACATCAGGTCTGGACGGGGCTCTGAGCGACCTGATCTAGTTGAAGACGTCCCTGCTCATTGCAGGGGGAGGTTGGACTAGATGACCTTTAAAGATCCATTCCAACCCAAACTATTCTGTGATTCTGTGATTCTAAGTAGCTATGGTATAATCAAGGAAAAACTCTTTTATGTTTACCCTTCAAATAAATCTGACAGAAGAAGAAGAATGGAGAAAATTGTGTACTTTACACCAAATCATTTAAATCCAATAAAAACAGAAAACTGTGAAAGAAAACAGAAAGAAACCAGAAAACATGAAAGAAACTCTCATGACAATGTTAGTAAATTGCTTGGTTAAACATGTCTTGTATGACCGCCTTAAGTCAGGCACAGAAATCTGAAGACAAAGTGCTCCCTAGGTAAGGCAGTGTGCTTCATTTGCAGCTATACTATTCTGTCTGACTTATATCAGCTGAGATTCTTGGCTGTACATGCAGGAATCATTCTGATAAGCTAATTATCTTGATTTCCAGGAGAACCTGTGCAATGGATTCACGAGAGGGCATTTGACATGGGACCAGCACAGATATGTTGCTACAGCTGTCTATTGTGTAGGTTGCAGTACTTAGTAGTCCTCAATTTCTAGGCAGAAACTTGGTAAGTTGCTGTAGTATGACTACTGATTGGCAACATAAGCTGTGCAATTTTGATGACAATTAATATTTCAACTGAAGTAATTTCATGACTTCTTGCAACTCAGCTGAACATCCTCAGTATTGTTCTACTAGCATATATTTTTTGCACTCAATATTACCCATGTTCAGCAGTGGAGATGTTTTGCAGCTCAAAGACGCAATAACGTTATCAGTTCACCACATGAGATGACAGCTACCCACTTTCCTTTCACCAAGGAGAATTTCCTCAGCAACAACTAGCAGAGGCAGCTTTCTAGCAGTGCCTTTTTTTCAGTGCCTTTTGGAGTCACTAGCTGGAGAACTCACCTGGGGAAATGGTGATTGGTTTAGAAATGGAAAATAACTGTATCTGTGGAAAATAGCTCGATAAAGATGAACAGGCCTAAATCCTGGGTCAGGTGCCATCTCCAATATGACTGACAAGGTCGTGTCTTCTGATCCTGCACCATCTCCTCCCTTTCATTTGAAAGGAAACTAGGTCCATGGGTAAAGACAAAGTCTTAGTCCGGTAGGTTCCCCCTAGACAGGGTGCTGAGGACAAGGATTTCAGGATATAGCCAGAGACTTCAAGGCAAAACCCAAAGGTTACCATTTGCACTTGATGGGGAAAATATGAATGAATGTGAAATACACATTGTAATGTGTCCTTATAAGATTACTATTTACTCAAGGGCCTGAGAGATGCTCATTCTGGTATCTCCATTATCAAGAGGAAGAGAAGTGATAGCACAGAGGCAGGGGTAGATCTCGTAGCCATGGGGCAGCACTCAGCACGATGTGGGCAGGTTCCCTCAGGCTTCCCGGAGATGGTCAGAGAAAACCTGAGAAAACCATACCCCACGCCTTTGCACTGGAAGGGCTTGAACTCCCAATTCCACCACTGTAGGAAGAAGAGCTGAGAGCTACCAAGGTTGTGGAGGAGAAAGGAGAAGCCTGAATGTGAAAGAGAGAGAGAACTTGGTGAGAAAGGAGCTGCTGGCATGAGCGGTTGGTGAAGAAAGGAACTGGGTTATGTCCTACAGAAGCCATTATCTAGTCAGTGCTCTCTGGCAAATTTAAACATTTGGTCACATTTAGCTTAGCCTCAGGGTGGCTGTAAATTGTCTATCTGCCAATAGTCTGTGAGGGACTACATGTCAGCTCAGGGTTGCCATTTGCTCTGCCCTGCTTTTTCCAAGCCCTGAGGTGCCCTGCACCCCTTGTGAGGAAGGAGGAGCCAGGTCCTGGTGCTGCCCAAGGCCTTAGCTCCACATTTGCTCTTAAAAGAAATCCTGTTTGTTTCCTCTAAAACTAAATGTAAGGGAACCTGACAAAATGGTCCTGTAATATGCACTGATACTGAGTATCTTTCTATTAAAGAAAGGGAAAATTCTAATATTTAAGAGTAATATATTTTATTGAATATTTCAGTCTTTCAAAGACGTAAGTATTTGGTATAGAATTTCAAGCTCAGTAAAAGGCTGTTATACAAACACGATCATGGTATAATCTTGAGAAATATTAACAGTTTTCAGCAACAAGGGAGCTTTACGAGGGAAGAAAACCAATATTAACTTATGGTGTTTATTCATAGCATTGTAAAGTTGCCTACACCTGAGGAAGTTCCAGTAATTAAACACCTAATGCTAAATTCATAAAAAGAAAGGTTAAGCAAATTCTGCAATGTAAAGGGAGATAGAAAAGCTGGCCATTATGGGCCAAAAAAAAAAAAAAGAACAAGCATTACATTAAATTAGGATGCAAATGGACATAAACCACAGTTGGAAAAAAATGACCATCTTCTTCCCTACAGTACTTGTTTAATTCAGACCTTTTTGTAGTGACTTTTGACTGCTCACAACTGCCTTGTTTGGAATGCTCCCACCACCCAGCTGCCACCCTGGAGCCCTGACGACTCATCTTAACCCCCCAATAAACAAACTGAACAGTCAAACTGATTATTGCCCATCACCCGAAAATTATTCCTCAACATTTCCACTGCAGTTACAATGAACAGAGGTGCCTCAGAGGGATTAGTCTGACCCCACTTTAGGCATGTGCTCTCAGGTATATGAACTAGTTGCCCTAGGCTATTCCCCAGCTCTGGTAGCTGCCGTCGGGTGCGTGCAAGGGCTTTCATCCTAAAGTAGCTATCTGAGCTAGACGAATTGCAGTACCTATTTCTCTCCTTTGACTATAGCCTAGGAGGGGAGGCCTTTGATATCTGGTTTTTACATGTCCCTTTCCATCTGGTCGTGTGCTTCCATAAAGTATTGGCTGCAAACATCACAGGGGAAGACTTATTTCATGAAAAGACATTGTTTGTCATTAGACTTTTAAATGTTTATAGTGCCTGTGTTTCTATTGAGCTCATATTTTAGCGTAAAGTTTTTGCAAAAGTATTGTTCTTGTAAGAAACAGACATTAGTTACACTGAACCTTTATCAGGATGTTGAGGAAATGTCTGGTTTAAGACCCCTTGTCTGCTTTTCAGATTAGAGTAAGTGCTTATCCCAGTCCTCAGACTGGCAAAGACTTATGGGCATATCTTATATACACTGTGGTGGCTCCACTGAAGCCAATGGGATTATTCACAATGTTTACAGCTTGGCAGTCGCATCTGTTTATGCAGGAGTGGGGACCTGATTTCTTTTCCTGGTGCTCATAGGTGTTCCTCACCAGATGCAGCCCAAGAACATTTATAGTGTGATTCTCCACTTCTGTCCCATTCATGTCATCATTCACATTTAATTTAATTAAAAAGCAACAGATGATGCCATGGCAAGTTTTACACTAGGCACAAAGCCAGATTTTTTATTTTTACTTTTTTTTAATTGGCAAAGCTGGATTTAACTTCATCGAGCAATTCCTCTCTTATCCATAGTAGAGGCATACGCGGCACTTCTCCAGAGTATCACTTGAAAGAAATTATGAATTACATTAAATGAAAATTTGCATTTTCTCTTTTAAAAATGAGGTTTAACATCATAAAATACTGTATTCTCATTCTGATTCAAATAGCTTCTTGTTATTTTTCCAGGAAAAGTGCTCATCAAGGCTTTGTTCTTGCCTGAGTGTTGTATGACTGTAACAAATCACTAAAATGTCCCTGAGATGTCTCACATCACAGAAATTGAAACCCTGAAAAATATATGTGCTTGGCACGGTCTTTCTATATATTGTGAAATTGCTACTATAATTGTAGGATTTAGTATGTCAGGGGAAAAGGGCCTTTTCTTTTAGGGCTTTTTTTTGTGCAAAGCTCATATTTAACTTGAAGCACAGAGATAAGTCCATCCTTATTTAGTTTAGTATTTAAACACATGCTTAAATTTTAAAGATGTACCAGTCCATGAGACTTAAGAATTTGATTAAACTAAATCTTTTACTTGAGTGCTTTGCCAGATTAAGATCTCCAGAAGCATAATACCAGTATGAATATAGGCTGAATTGGTGTCAAAAGTTATAACTTGGCTAGTAAACCAAAAAACGTCAGGGGTTACTGTCTGGCCCTAAAGGAGACCGGCATGGTCTGTTACTGTCCATACCATTAAACTCTCCTGTAGCCTAAAAACAGGGTAACTGTAAACAAGCTGTCCGGTGGGAATGGTCCCTGGGCCACGGCAGCACCCAGACTGTGCCTAGGAATTACTGGGGAGAGAGCTGGCTTTCTGGACCAAAGCTGTACCAGGGACTTCCCTAGATATTTAATAGTTTTGAAGACTAAATATCAGCACCTGTGTCGTGCCATAACTTGGAATCACCTCTGAATGTAACTGCCTCAGCCTTAAGAGGTTGCACCCTAAGTTCTGTGCTTCAACTGGCTTTATCATGCCCAGGACTTAGATCAGGTTTCACTGTGCTGTTCAGTAGCAGTTTGATTTGTACTCTGAGGTAGTCAAGTTCTTGTTCGGGGCTAGGTGCTGTTACTATTTAGGCTGTCACAGCCAGATGAGCCCTCTCTGAATTTCTCACACAGGTACAATAACTGCAGCTAGGTCGGCACCTTGGTCACTCTTTGCTTTTCCACCACACGGTGGAAAGTTGATCTGGCCGCAGAACTGAATTTTGCAACTACCTCTTCTGTTTCTGTAGAGGCAAAAATCACACATCCCACAAATTCTACATATTTAGTATTTGGGTCTAGATGTTGGGACTGAGGGCCTGTGTCTAAATAGGTACATACTAACACTTTTGCTGTACCAGATGCTGCAAAATCTCCCTTCACATGGAGTTGAAACCAACGGGGGTTTCTCCAAGAGAAAGTCTGCTTCAGGCAGACAGGATGTTTTCATAGGTGAGGAATTATACTCGATGTGATAAGCGTGAAAAAAGTTCAGTCCTTATTGATGAAAGGAGATAAGATCAAAGAATTGCAAGAGAAAGGGAAAAGAATAGTTTCAACCAAGATTTGTCTATTCACGGAGACTTTTACTCTCTATTCAATTGACATTCCTATTCAAATTCCCATGTAAAAAATTTCTATCCATGACTAAACCTAAAATATTTTATTTCCTATTCTCAAATGGCTTATTAAAAGAAAAGTGATGCTTTTTGTCCTTTACAGAGGAACTCAGCGAAACATCCAACGTACGCCTGGGAAACTGAGAAGCAGTCTTACAGTAGAGGGCTGCCACACTGCCTTACCCTGGGATATATTCCTTCTCCAGAAAAAGCTGTGCTAATCTCTTCATGATTTTAGCACATAATTAGGGTAGACTCTGATGTATGCTCAGGAGGACTATACAGCTGAGAATGCCAAAATAGTGGTGTTGCAAGTAATGGGGAGACCATTATCAATCTGTGTTAGAAATACTGCCCAGAGTATCCAGAAGGCTGATGCAGAGCAGTTGAAGTTAAGCAGGACACTGTTGAGGTACCATTAATTTTTCTCTCGTTAAGGCTGTATCAGCATTTCCAGTAGAATACTTGTTTCCAGAGGCTTGTATAATTCAGCCTGGAAAATGTGCTCTGAACAGAAACTTGGCACAAAATGTTCCAAGCAGGGGCAATATTTTCTTTTTGAGGGCATGAAGAAATACCCATTAATTTTTGTTTCTGAGACAGAAAAGCCGTGAAAAAGTAGGCATTTCTGTGATAAAAGCGTGCTGAAAAAAGAAATGCCTACAGTAAAAAGAAGTAGAAAGAGTAGAAGTTTAGGAGATAAAAAGTGCAGAAACATAGAAATTTAGGCTTAATTATTTTCTGAGTTTTCTTACAGACACTTTTCTGTCTGAGGAAAATTTTTAGCTGTTTGGGTGCTGTTATAAATTAGCTAGTTCTGTACCAGAGTCTGCACTTTGATGCATCCAAGCATCTTCCATTTATTTCAAGAGGGTTATGCTCTCAGAGTTTTCAAAAACAAATAGGAAAATTTTGAAAAGGTTGAGAGCACACACAGAAGATTAAAGTACAAAATAAGTTGAGCTGCAAAGGAAAGATAGCCTCAGGGAGTGGGAAAGAGAAACTTTATTTTCTTTAATGAGAAAGCAAGAAGAAAATGAGAATAGTGTTGTGGGCGCATTGGTACGTCAGAGAGGAAACAAAGCAAGCACGGAAAGATGAAGTTCAAAACTGCTTCATGCTTACTTGGTTTTGGCAGGATTTTGATTGCCTGTCCGGGCAAGAAGGCCGGATCCCTATGTTTGGCCTGAAAAGCCACAGCCAACATCAGCCTTGTGGTTAAGCAATGACTTTTCATACCACTGGGAGTAGGATGGGCACCTATGTTTTACATTGGGTCCTTGACTTTTAAGCCATGAAGGAGGCAGAAAACTTGGAGAAAAGAAAGCCTTGACAGTTAAAAAGAAAAGGTTCCAGAAAACTTTCTTCTACCTGACTGATGTGGTAGAAGAAGCAGTTGCAATCCTCCAGTTTCAGGCAGGTGAGTTGATGTGCGGGGCTCTGTAGTGAGAAAGGGGCATCTCTCAAAGAACACCTCTAAAAAATCCTTTAAAATCTTCTTGGTCAGAGGTGTATGCCTGTGAGCTGCTGTGATCAGAAATTCCAGATTTCTCCTTGGGAAATTTTAAATGCCAGCACGTAGCGCCAGGTAGGTACCTCTGCATAGCTCCAGGAGATTGTGGTGCTGCTGTTCGTATAGAAGGCAGAGAGCAAGCAACAAGGGCATGCAACTCCTGTGCTTGCAGCACGGTATTCACCTTCCATCTCTGACTCACAGCTTCATCAGGTAAGGAAGCGGCTCTGAATCTCCTCCCCAAGGGTGTGTGAAACCCAGGATGGGATCCCTTCCTTGCTGTGCACGGAAAACATGTCACGGAGAGGCCCATGCTGAGGTGGGGGAATCTGCACTCACTCGGTCTGTGACATTGCTTTATGCAAGACTATGGTGAAAAGAAGCATTTAGCTTCTTTCCATATTCAGTTTTCTTCCCTGTTCAAATGCCTTCTTGATCGTGTAAGATGGTATGGAAGAAGAATCGAAGTTTTGACTGTCTGTAATTTGATTACACGACCCTCCACACAATGTGTTCCACTTGGTTTCCGCTTCACCTTCGTCTTCTGAGATAGCCTTAACATCATTTTTTATTTAGAGCCTTGTTGGAGGATACGCTGCCTCTTTGTGGAGTCTCCCTTTTCCCCAACACTACACCATGTCTCTTGTTCACTAACTGCCTAACTTTGCTTCCCTTCAGTGTTTCCTAGGACATTAAATGAGAGCTTGAGGTACTCAAAAACCTAGTGTTGCAATGAAAAAGAACTTATTAAAGTTTATAATTACAGAAAAATTAATCAAAGAGACTTAGCACGGTACTTGCATAAAGACAATAAGCCAAGCTCTTGTCATAGTGAAATATGGAATAACTCCATTGAAATAAATCTTAATTATGCTAGAGTCACTACTCAGCGTGACTTAATTAAGAATAGACCAGTGAGACCCTTCTGGGGAAAAAAAGAACACTGATTACACAACTACTTTACTTCATATTTCTTCCTTCCCCTCTGGTTCTTTTCCTTCCCACTGTAGAAAATTTCAAAACTACAGTTGGTTCAAGTGAACTCTAATAGATATTAGCATGTGGCAAGTTACATCCTAAACAGGAATTGTTTGAAATAGAAGGTTGAGAATGGTAACCCTGAAGATAATAACTTTAAATTATACATGCAAGGTGCCATGCATCCATACCTATCTTGGCCATAAAAAGTACGTTTCTTTGTTAGACAATAAATTTATGAAACATCAAGTACTGGACTACAAAGGTGAAAACTTAATTCTAATAAAAAAGACAGAGGAATAGATTACTTAAGGTTAAAATAGTTCACCTGGGAAAGTGTAAAGAAAAAACTACAGAAAGAAAATACACCTTCCCTGTAACCTCCTGAATGCAGCAGCATGCAACAATGGCTATAGAGTATAGACAGATATATTGTTCAACAAGCATATCAACAGTGTAAGAGATTCATTTGTCATGATTTCACTTCTTACCAGATAGAAAGCATGCAAAGCCAGATATATCATGGCACTAAATCTGTTGACTTCCATAGAGTTATCTCAACAATGAATTCGAACCAATATACTTTGAGGGAATGAAACCAAACCAAGTAGGAAAATGCACACAGGGTTCTTTGCAGCTTATGTAGACCATATATAAAACCAGACATTAAAGGAATATGTGCAATATCCCAGGGGACTTATAGTAACTGGGAAAAAGTGTATAATGAAGACCCAATATGCAGCATGTATCAGTGTCAAATTGCTTTGCATGGGTTATGTTCTTTCTTCACAGGTACTTATGTAGCTCCAGTCAAGCTGAACAGGTGCTGCAGAATAGGGTAGAACACATTGAAAAGGACTGAAAGCAAAAAGAGCTAAAAAAGGAGAAGGAGTTAAAAATTATGGACTCCCCATCCCCAAGTGATTCCAGTGTGAAAAAGAAAATAATCTGTTTTTTTAGCTTGAGATGAAAGTTTTCCTTGGTCCACAGAGACTGACATACCTGCAGGAGTTAATAGCTGCAATGGCCTTTTCTGGTGGATCTGGAAAATGGTTGATAAATAAAGTAATCAAATGACATTGATGGAAGGTATCATTTCTTTTCTGCTCCACTGTTGCATTGCCATAGAAATAAAAAACTTCTAGTCCCAGAGTGTAGTCTATATATCTTGTGTCTGGTACACACAGGTGCTATTGTGCATGCATGATATTGAGAAAGAAGCTGGTTTGACATCTCATCAAGCTCTAGCTCATTTGTGTGAGCCTACCTTCAATATTGACATATTCTGATCTCTTAGCTCAATGTGTTCTGCTAGGGCAATTCCAGTGGCAATTTTTAAACGATCTGTTCTGCATAAAAAACTCTTAAGCCAAAAATAAAATTTGAGCTGAGTTACTCCTGGGATTTATCCCTAAAATAGATGCTTGGGAGGCAAATTTCTAAGATTTTCTTCTTTTCTCTTTCACTTGATACTTGGTCCTTTTAACTGGGGTTAATCTCACCAAACATGGATGAGTCTGCATTGCTGATGCCTGTGTCTGAGCTAAGCACACTGATCTTCCTTTATCACCAATGGACAGAAATATGCATTTTTTTAAGGTGTGATTCATTTACTTCTAATGCACAGCTGTAAAATGGGTCAGGAATGTCTGTCCCTCTCCTGCGGCCATAAAGGGAGCTCAGATATAAATATCTACATTGTCAACATCCAAAGTTAGATGAGATGAATCCTGGCTTTGATGGCTTTAGAAAATGCTACTTTCTTCAATACAATGTGTGACAAAGATCCCTGGGATACATCTGGGCAGTACAAGAGAAGACCAGCAACTTCCCCTGTGACACACAGAGTGGGTGTGAAAATGGACACCTCCAGAAGTGATACCAAAGGGTCACAGTTGTGCTGCAGCAATCCCAGTTTTGTATAGATAGTGGAGGAAATGTAAGAAGAGGTATGGAAAGCTTGACATTCATAACCAGCTGTTCTAAAAAGGATGGATATTGCACAATGTCTTCACGATGCAAATCAAGGTCCCAACTAGAGATGCATCTGAGCCATAACCCAACATTCAAACATCCCCTGCTCCTAAATCTTACTAAACTCTTCATCTCAGTTTTGCAGCTGGCCCTTGAATATCTTGGATCAAGCCAGTAACCTAGCTACACCTGAAGTTTAGATCTGGATTCAAACTTCGGAATCTTTACCTATCTAGAAAGCTTATCTTTCTCTAAAACCTGTTACATGCAAAGGGTCCCTTGAACAATCAAGAGCTTTGACCACTCCTAAAACACAGAGGTCATTTTTGGCAAATGGCAATGGCAAAGTACAGAAAGTATAGAGAAGAGGCAAAACTGCATTCCTTGGGAACAGAAGCAGCTAATGAACATTAGAACTGGCATTCAAATGGCTTTTTGTGCTGCAGGTGAATTTTCTCTGGCTCTCCCTAACCATGAAACCTTAGGAAGAGGTGAGACGTCACATAATGGAGAATCAACTTCTTGCAGAGTTGTAGTAAAACATATGTACACACCCTTGTTAGCAAACTCTGCGGGTTTGAGACTGAGTTAACCAGCCACATATAGACACGTATACATATTTTGGAAGGCAAACAGCTTCCAGACATCTTTTAAAGTACCCACAAGTAATACAAAGTAGACATAAACACTCCATATAGCGATAACTTTACATAGTGTCCTCATGGATACTATATATTCAGGAAGACATTGCTCATGTAGGTGATGCTATGCCATATTCCAGAGAGTAGAAAGCAAGCCCTTTTAAAATACTGAAAGGGGAGATGGACATGGCAAGGTCCAGAGCAGAACTGGGCCAAGAGCAAACTGAAATGGCTGGATCTGTTTTCATCCCTTCTCTTGGGCTACTAAGCTGTATAGTTTACAAAGCAGATAAAGTCATTCATAGTTCTTTACAGTACGATTTCTAGTGTCACGTAGTAACTGAGTATTTACTGCACTCTTCTGTGAAATTTCAACTGCCATAACAAATCTTTATGTTGCAGACCGTCAACGCTCAACTATTTAGGAGTAAGAATAATAAAGACATTTTGCCCTCCCCTCCCCTTCCCACAGGGGACTGATCTGTCTTTTTTACAACTAGGGGGTGATTCAGCCCCGTGCAAACCTTAACAAGGTCTTTTTTGTGTGTGTTTGGCAAGTATTTGACTGACATTTTGCTTAAAGAAGGGGAAAATCCCACTTCCTGCAGCATATTGCAGGGACCAGCAAACATATCCCTTCGTCCATTGGACCAAATACATAATGATAATACTGTGTGGGTGCTCCAGAGCTGACTCAGCTGTTACACGATCACATTATGCCTGTGATATGCAATCCATCATTACATTTAAAGCGCCTGCTTGATTAATATTCAGCATTTAATGTCAACACTGAGAAATTAGAATTCAAAAGTGTTACACTGCAGGAACTGCAAATACTGCTGCAGTGGTAATGGCCTGGGTTAGTTTCATGAGATCTGTTAGTTCAAGGGGAATTTCACAATTCAGAAATACCAAAATGTATGTATGGTATTAACTACCAGCTGTGACCTCTTGGGATAAAGGTCATGTGTCACATTTAACAGAACCAAAGGTTAAATTTCCGAATGGCTATGATTATTTCTTCTCCTATATAAACAGTACCTCTATCCTTTAGCAGTATTGCTTTGCCATCCATATTCACAATAACACTCCAATTGTGGTGTTACAGATACATATGGTATACTAGTATTGGGAAGTACTTTGGCTTAGATTGTTTTAAATGTCTACTTCCCACGTGCATAGGTTTCATCATAATCAACTTGCTCAAGAAAATAAGAAAAAAATACCATGGCATTATTTTATCTCTCTTGGTCTTGTTCCCTTTTCTCATTTGAAACGCTGCTGTTTTTTTCTTTTCCATGGACAATTTTATCAAACAAATCTGCCTTTTTACCTACTGTTTACTTAATGGTAACTCTTTTTTTCACTTTTGCTTCAGTACTACATACGACAGATCAAGCAATTCTCATTAGATCTACAGTTTGAGATTCAGGAACGCTTAACAGCCAACGGACTCTTCCCTGGTGGAGAATGAGAATTCAAAGGAAACATCTGAGATTATTTTTACTTTCATTATTTTTGTTAAAAAAAGTTTGCACCTTGATGTGTCATGAATACCCCTTCTTGATCTTCCTTTGCCTTGTCAGACCTGGCCAGCGCAAGCAGCTGAGATCTTTGCTCTATTATCCCTGCATCTCTGTGCAACGCTTTTTTAAAAAGAGAAAATGCTATTATTTTTTCTAAGCCTTTCAGACTGCTGTAACATGATCAGGATTCTCCTGAATCTCTATGCATTCGATCTCTTCTCGTTCCTTCCTTTTGGCCCGTTTCTTTTTCTTGTGGTGCTTTTTGGAAGGTGGGAAAAAGGTTAGAAAGACGGGCAAAATAACAAAACAGTGCAGAAGTGTGCAACTGCCAGCAAGCAGCAAGCATTTGAACAGTGTGAAGGTCAAGTTTGAAGGCACGAAGAGAAGGGGGACCAACCCAATAAGAAAAGAAGAAACGTTCTGCAAAATGGCTGTCCCATGCTCTTGGAGGGAGTTCTTTATACACTGAGTTCGGGTGTGCTCAGTAGCTAGTACAAATGTATAAAGCAGGGGTGCACAGTGATCTATGGCAAAATTCAAAGTGTAGATAAGGCACAGTATAGAAATGCAATCCATGTCTACATTCCACAAGGTCATCAAGCCAAGGACACCCAGCTCTATTGAGGTGACGCTGAGAATCAACCAGAAATTTCCCAGAGGATGGATAACCAGGAAAAAGGTCAGTATTAACACCAGAAGGATGCCAAAACCAGAAATCAGGACAGGCATAGTTACTGACAAACCATAGTGGTCCATGAAAACAAAGGTAGGATTGAACACAATGAACTTGATGCTCTGTATAAGAGAGAGTGGCCTCAGCTTCTCCAACAATTCTACTGCCTCCCTCTGTGTGTTTTCACTAGTCCTGGCCACCAGGTACAAACGAGAAGCAATTATGTTGTTCTCATCTCCAGCTTTGGAGAAAATGATGTCATTTTTGAAGTGCTGGAATTCTGGCTTTTTTAAAAAGGAGCTCTGGAGGATGCTGATAAAGTCACTTTTGTTGGTTGCACTGATGTTACCCACTCGAAGGTACTGGTAATACTGTTCAATCCAGGACACTGTATTGAACCCCTGGCTTAGTGTTTTTAGGTCTTCTTGCACAGTGCCATTCCAGTACTCCAGGGGTTCGTAAATGTAGAAGCCTATCACTGGGCTGTAGTTGCTGAAATACTTTTGCTGTATGAGGGCATAGGAGACGCTCGGAGACTCACTGGCAAGAAGGTTGATAATGTTGGCTCCATCATTAATCTGTAAGCACCCCATAAAGGAGAAAGAGGCATAGATGAGATACAGTATCACCACAAATGGCTTGACATAGATGTTGGTAATCCACTCATTGTAATGCTCTCGGAGAAAATGCTGGATAAAGTGATGCTGGTACGGGTTGGTCTCATGATGAGAAGTGTGCTGATGGCCATCATTCATCATGGTCTGGAACCACACAGGTTTCCGGTCCAGGTATTCTGCTGAAGGAATTTTACAGCAGAAGATGCTGTGATAACGGTTCTGCTCCAACTGGCCAGCAAAGACCAGGCAGGAGCCAAAGAAGGAGAAGATATAGAAGTAGTTCAACAGGATGGAGACACACATGTTCTGGCAAAAGACTTTTACAGCTTCAATGTTGGTGAAAGGGCTTGCACCCATGCCAAAGGCTATGAAATATAAGGAGCTTGTCATTGTATAGGAGACCATGACATCTGAGTAGGCATCTGCTACTCTGTCCTTGAATGGCAGATTCTCTCTGGTTCGACGCCATCCTGAAAGAAGTTCAAACACTCCTTTGGTTCCATGACCTGAAATGAGAAAACAAAGTATATACATGTCCACATATAAAGGGGGTCCCATCATTCTCCAGGTTTTCCATCCTCCAGCAGGCAAAAAATTTTGTCAGCTAAGCTTCATTATGATTTTCTCACCAGTTAAACAAGTGGAAACTTGTGAAGTATCTGTCAAAAACTAGATACCAGAATTCATATGCAGGTGCTTAAATTAGCAACCTGATATTCTGAGACTTTCCATGCTCAGGAATGAAATTATGAAATACCCTTTAAAAGACAATTACTGATTTTAAGGGACATTGAATTAGTTCCCATATAGGCTGCCTATATAGGACAAAGGAGAACTTTAAGTTTAGTTTAAGTCTGGGGTTCATTCTTGAAATTCCTTCTGGCATCCTACTATGTCTTTCAAGGTTTAAGGGATTCAGTTTCAAACACTTACAAATGCAAATAACACCATTTTCTTTCTTCCAGAAAATATAAATTTGAGCATTATTTGAGGAATGAGGAGGTGTGACCAAGAAAGGGACACCTTGGTTCTTCATGATGGACAAAGGAAAAAGTAGACTGCCATTAAGTACAAATGACCAGAATAATTTGTATGATGGGTCTCTACCTACTGAGTGAAACTGGAACTTCTCAGTGATAGTACACAAGTTTCCACCCTATACAAAAGTTGACATGCTGGTGGTAATGATGAAGAGTACAGTAGTGGCTAAATCATTGCTCCACATTAATTGTCTAGAAAATGTAGGCATTCTTTTCATGATTATGTCTCCTTCTGTCTCTCTTTCTCTCTGCTGTCCAGAGCTCTTCCTGGGGAGAAGGAATTCCCTTAAGTCACATGAGAGGACACTCAGAAAAGAGCCAGATGCGATCAGTGCTCCATGGCAGATTCTTTGTATTCCATCCTGAGAAGTATTTTAAGGGTATGTTTTTTTAATAAATTAGAGCTTAATATGGACTTACTTTCATTTTACTCACCACAGACACAATCCAGGAAGTCTACAGCTATTAAACTTTAGGACAGAATGGTAAAGTTGAAGCTAAGCTTACTAGAAAAGGTTTATCTAGTAAAACTTATTCTTTATGCATACACATTCATATAATTTATATGTTGAATATATATGTATACACGCGCGCACACACACACACATATTCATTTATTTCCCATTAGACAACTTCAATTTCGGGGAAAATATAAAAACTAATGTTAAAAAAACATGTTAAAAATGTTTGGCTTTCAAATAAAAATTTTGGTCAAAAATTAAAACCACATATTTGGGTTTGGATGAGAAAGTGGAAATTTCTCTGCACTTTGGATCAAGCCCTGGGAAAATTCTGGACAATGTAAGGAAACACACGACTGAGCAGAGAAAGAAGTAGAAGCAGATTGCGGATGCTCTTCCCTCGGTTTATGTGCCTTCACTCCCTGCAGTAGAAGAATGCATGCAGCAAAGCATGCACAAGGGTAATTTTCTTGTAACACAACCAGAAATATGACAACAGGAGATTTTCAAATAATGAAGTGTGTAATAGTGAACAAAAAGTCTGTTGAGTTTGTCTTTTGATTTAAACTGTTTGGATTCATACAGCTGCTTATGTTGCCCCAAGCAGACTCCTGACAGCCATTCTAGATGGGGAAAATTACAGCATAAACTGTCAGGTTCTGCGAATGTTACCTGTTTTACTGCAAATCAGTGTCCCCAGTGAAAGATAAACATACAGTATTACAGAATTCTTGCAGTTAGCAAAAAGCCTGTGTGCAAACACTGCTCTTTTATGAATCACCGTTTTGGTTCACGAGGGACCTTGAATTCCCTGGTAGGTTTAGGGTAAGTCTGTTCAAATTCCCAAGACACAGCTGTCTTGCACACTGTCACTTTTGGACCATCAAGCAGAAAGAATTGGTTCCTTGGGCTGAGTAAAGCTGCAGAATCCAATGACTTGGCTGCAATTTTATATTCTGCTTAAAGCAAGTGTGTAAGTACCCTGCAGGGTGTGGACCAGGCTGGCTGGTCACCACTTCCACATGTCCTGGTCTGGTTTAATTTAATGGTATAGGAGCTGCGTTTCATTCTCTTTTGGGGACGGTAGAGCGCAACAATCTTCCTCAGATTTCTGTGCTTACCCCCTCCTCATCTACCAGTTGATTCTGTATGGTTCTTTTCCAGGTGTTTCTGACAAAGGTCCCTTTAATATATGATTTTACCACTTAAAAATTGTTCATATCCCATAAAGCCATAACACATCTCTTTCCGAATCAGCTCCTGACCTCATTCTTGCCCCTTCCCTTCCAGGTTTAGGCACCCCTCCCCTTTCTCTCTCTCTCTTTTTGTTTCCTTCTTTCATGAGGAAGGCTGAGGGGATGAGTAGTAGCACAGGATTTCTGCTCCTATTGCTTGTGTCGTTCCTGCCATCTCCCATGCCATCAAGACTCTTCCACTGAGGGCAGAGTAATCATGCTGACCAGAGACGCTGTTTTCTACCTCAGTTTCCTCTCTTCCGCCCAACTGTCCCAGGTACCCCACTGTGATCTGAGACAAAGGTCTACAGGCCTTGCTTTGGGAATACTCATCTAGGGTCTAGCTGAGACTTTGAGAACATCTTTCTTCTCTAATGTCTCTCTTCTGCTTTTAACAACGTGACGGTAACCACACTGAGTCGAACCAAGGATTGGTCTACCTCTACATAGTTGACCTGCCAAAGTGCAGGGATAAATTTTCAAGGAAAGGATGTTGGAAACAGGAGAAATTCTTTTCCATTTCAGCTTCTGAAATTTTTGCATTCAGTCAAAAGGCCTGCCAAAACCAGAGGGTCCATTTGGAACATCATGTTTGGAGGCATTGAGGGACCTTTACTCATCTGCACTCACACTTTCAGCCACCACAGCCTCCTGCTACCAGGAGCTTTATAACTTCAGTACTTGCTGAATGAAAGAAGGTCTTGCTTTTGTTTGTTTCAAACTCTCAGGCAGTATAAATTTATGGCTGAACTAAGCAAAATATAAACCTGTTGGGCCACGACCAGCATCTTTAGTAAAATCTGTTCTATGCATGTGTCCTTTTTTCCTGGGATCTCCCATCTGAATAGTCCCAGCATCCCTCACCCTTCTGACACTGTCTCCCACATCATCCTCACAGGCAAGCTTAG
>RSEF01000003.1:119521055-119552914 GCA_003993805.1 Himantopus leucocephalus
TCCCTTCCAACCCTGACCATTCTGTGGTTCTGTGATTCTGTGACACCTCTCCTTGACCATATGTCCACAGCTAGGCGTGTGCTCCCTTGCTGGCTGTCCAAGATGCATGTGATAATTTGCTATCTGGATGTTACCAATAAAACACAAAATAGCTGAGCTCTGCCTTCCACTCCTTGAGAGGAGGTACTAGTCTGGGATTTTTTGCCTCTTTCTTGGCATCAATTTTCACAAAGCTTCTAGGATTGCAGTAGTCTCGGAGATCTCTATCCCTCATCTAGATGTGATTGAAATGGCTCCATTATTTGCAGGTTGCTCTTATATGTGCAAATATACAGAGAGAATAACTGTGGGAGGCTCTTGTTAGGAATCAGAGCTAAAACTGATTCACAAAATCAAAAAGTAAAATATTTTGGAAATGTTCAAACAGTTAGTGTGGATCATGGTAATGTTTTTAAATTGGAAATTTGTGAAAAGAAGTTCTTTTGCAAAAACAGTTTAAGTTATGATGCATTGGCACTTTCCAAAAAAGCCTTAGGTGAAACAATGTTCTACCAGCTCTACCGACAATTTACAGTAATATTGACTTTTCTCTGCTTATTCCAAATTCTCACTTATCTGCCCACCTGCAAGGTTATGGTCACAGCCGCATCTTTACCATGTTTTCATTGTTATTAATTTATAAATTTTAGTATATCACATTCTCAGTGATGAGTACCTGGGTGTATTTAATCTTAAAGTAGGTACGTAATGAATAATAGAAAAGGTTTTTATTGTGAAACCTATAACGTATGCAAAGACTACACAAGAGTGTACATTAATGTGTATGCACTAACTTCTGTTAATATTGAAAATTAAAATACTGTAATTAAACTCTAGATTATTTTTCTAATAGAACAAGTAGTATCTTAAGGAAATAAAATATTGATATTTGTAACATCTTTGAGGGTGAAATTTTCTTTTGATTATTATTACACAAATGTAAAATTTCCACTTATCCCCCTTTTACAGAAAACTTCAGCTCTATCACATAAATACAGGAATCGGGGAATACGGTGCAGTTAATTCCCTTGCTGCCATGAGAAGAAATCTTTGCCTGACTGGTTTTCCCACGTCATTACTCTGATACAAAGTTTTCCAGTCAGTCTCCGTTGTTCTCCCCAGATAAGTACGTCTATTCCCCTTTCCCACCAAGGATACAAATCCATTTTTATCTGAACTGGATAGAAACCAATATTTTCCTGACAATTCTGATGATTCAGACACCACAGTCACTCTGTAAAATTCTATTCCTTCAGCTTCATCGCTAATGTCACTGACAACAGTGACAGTGGAGGTAAGTTCACTGAGCAGTTCTAGGAAGGTTCACAGGGTCTTTGGCTCTGGGTCAAAACTGCCAAGTTTCTCTAGTCCTAACATGACATGAACAAAGTACAGCAATTTTTTATTTGCCAGACAAGCAATGGCTTATGACTACTTAAGAAGAAAGGAGACAACAGAAATTTTAAGTCCTTTACTTGTGACGTTAGGAGAGCAAATAAGGGAAGCTGAAGAGAAGGTGGAAATATGTAATGCTTTTTCTAACTCAAATTTCAAAACAAAATGTTAATTATGAGCAGATATTTAAAATGAGTTTGAAGAGGACAAGAATAGAAACAAGAAGAGTAAAATAACTGATTAAAGACCACTTGATTCAGTTAAATTTGTACAAGCTGGAAAAGCCTGGAGAAATGAATAAATTAAAAGCTAAGCCAAAGCAATCTCTGAACTATTAGCAGTCACCTTAGAGAATGAATGCAGATGGGATGGTCCAAGAAGAACGGAGAGAACAAACATAGTATCTGTCTTCAAAAAGGGGAAAGAAGATGACCTGCAGAACTTAATGTCCATCAGCTTAGTTCCTATATCAAAAGATAATAGAATAAACACATACAAACCAATTTACCATCACTGAGTGGATAGGAAGGTGATCAGAAAAAGCTGATATAGATTTATCAAAACCCTATAGTCTCAAGTCAGCCTAATTTCTTGCTTTGAAAAGAAACTAGCCTAATGGAAAGAAGGAGAAGGAGACAGGCTATTTATATCAGTAATGCTTTTAATATCTTTCTACTGGACTTACCAAGTTTTTTTAATACTATTGTACTTAGTATTCTGACAAGCAATTTAAGGGCATACAACCTAGAGGAAAGCACTGGAAATATGTATTCAATGGATTGAAAGTGTACACATATAGAGTTGTTTCCAATGATCTATTAATTTTCACGGTGGATATTGTAAGCGAGACTGCATCAAAGGTCCATCTTGGGCCTCGTTCTTTTGTATATTTTCCATTAATGATATTGACACACACGGAATTTGTGTGTAAGGCTAAGCTGCAGAGGAGTTCAAACCCTCAAGACTTTAAACTTGGAGTAGTGGTCAGAAATCAATAAGATGAAATTTAATGAAGATAAATGAAAGGCACTTTGTGTTAGGAAGTCAAATGAAAGATATGCATAATAAGGAATAACAGGCAAAGAAGTGAGACAGAAGATTGTTTAGAGGATATGGAGAACTTCAAAGGGAACAAGTAAAAAATATTTTGGTAAAACACATATAAAGTTGAATTAAGAGTAATAACATGAAAATTTGGAGGCAATAATTTTGCTTATTCTAGTATGATGGAGGCATAACCTGGAGCACTGTTTGAAATGGGTAAGATATTTTCATAGAATCATAGAATGGTTTGGGTTGGAAGGGGCCCTTAAAGATCACCTAGTTCCAGCCCCCCTGCTGTGGGCAAGGACGTTTAAAAAAGAAAAACGGGAAAACTCCTTGGGGAATAAAACCAGCAAACAGTAGCCTGTTTGTGAAATATGAAAAGCACAAAGAAACGCTGAATAAATTTGCTTTTTTCCCTCTATAGACTGGAATGCCAATGGGGACTCAATAACATTCAACATGAAAAAAGATATTATAAATAGGACAGCAATCAATTCTTTCTCATTTCTACTGGCAGTAAGACAAGGAATCATTGGTTTCATTTGCAGAAAAAAAACATTTAGGTTAGATATGAGAAAAAGCAAAGCTTTCTTCCTCTAAGGCTCATTAAACACTGGAACACAGTATCTGAGGAGGTCATAAAGTCTTCGTCACTGCAAGTCTAAAGGTTAGATTAATAAATGTTAATGGAGGTGCAAGGTGCATCCTGTCTTGGTGCAGTAAGGCAGATTCTATACAGATTCCTGAGGTCTTTTACTTTTGTACCATCATACCTAAATTTGACTTAAGATGCTTAGGATTACTTAAGCCCAAAAAAACAGTCTGCCTTATGTGTTGTCTTAGCCAAAGCATGCCTGTTCAGCATTTATCTGTTGCTTCTGTCACAACCCGTCAACTTCTTGGGATAGGAATTTGATCTGCATTTAGCAGTCAACATAACATCCACTGAGACCTCAATAGGAAATCACTAGGCACCACAGGAAGGAGGGTCTGGGTACTGCCAGCTTTGGTAAACTTTCTAGGAAGGAAAACCAGCATGACTCTCTACTTTTTGGGGTCAAGACGTAAAGAAAATTGTTTGCTGCTATAGGTGATGGCAGTCAATGTGGTGATATCCTTGTTGTCTATGCTATATTTCAAACCAAAACTGCGATGGATACTCTAATGGGGCTTTTAATCACAGGAGAAGAAATCACAGGGCTTTTGATAATAGGGGAAAAAAAGCCTTAGAAGTAAGTGCCACAGCGCAGCTTTACTCAACATTACCACACCAAGAAAACCAAGTATATTCAGTTTTCTTTAACAGCCACACCTGTAATTGTGCCACGTATATACAGGATGCAATGACGGCTTTCTTTGCCACCATAGTGATGGACAGTAAATATATTTTTACATTAAAAATTCTTTGCTGTGAGTCTGCAGAAAATGACCTTTCCATTAGTTTATCTAGAAAAATAACCTATAACACCTTGAGTGGGGAATCACAGTTCTTTTTCCCTGGGAATAGACAAACAGGGCACATGGAGATTTTCTTTGTTCCCTGGCACTAGAGAGACCAATTCATCTCCTGGAAAAACTGGGCTTGTTTTATCTAATCGATGCCCCATCATAGCAGGGGCTGTGGCCATTAGTAGCATATTGACATGACCTATTCTTTGCCTAATTAAATGTTTTAAGACAATATAGTTTATTTGGGTGAAGTGTAACAGCCTGTGGTATTCAGGAGGTGAGGTTATGATCTAATATTCTCTTCTGGTCTTAAAATTTATAAAACTATGAACCTATCCAGCTCTATTGATTTGAAAGTATACCCCATTTTAGATAGTTTAGGCTCACACAATCACTTTTTTACAGAGGACAAACTTTGCATCTCAACACAGTAAAATGTAGGATGCATTTGTTCTTCTGCTTAATCACTATTATTAATATCCCCACTTACTTACATTAAAAAACTGAAGCACAGAGATCAAGCAAATTGATCACAGTCACCAAGGATCATCCGCATTTCAGAAGCAAAGAAGTAATAGAAAGAATGATTAAACTACTTCTTTTTGAAGAGTCAGTAAATCCTTGGGGTCCTTGATGCAGAAGGCAAAGAGAATTTGAAGCTTGGTGATACCTTAGGTAGCATTAGGATATACAAGGAAATGTGTACCTTAATCTAGATACTCTTCCATAAAGGTAAATCTCAGGAGAATGCACCCAGGCACGAAGAAAATCTCAACCACAAGGCTGAGTAAACAACTTCCCAGCTTGATTAAGGGTAAGGAGAAGATAGAGTATTATTTTTTTTAAACTAATCTAAAATATAGGTGGGAAAAGAGTGGTTTTCATTTTATATATCTCTATGTACATCTAAAATGATTGTAACAATTCTTCACACAGTTGGATTGTTGACTGTATCTCCTTTGTTTAGTTTTCCCTTAGCTATTATGCTGTTTTAGTGGTAACTAGGGTAACTAAGGGGAGCTGATGAGACAGGTGAGGGACTAAATGACTCTCACAGTGGTTAGTGGTTTACTCTTTCTCCTGAACCTCAGTACAAGAAGTGAAATAGGACCTCATCCTACCAGTAAGATGTCTGGGATGGTTCAGACTGTAGGAACGGAGGGTCTGTGGAAGCAATGCACCACTGAGAAACATTGTCCAAAGGGAGGAGTTTCCTTGAGTCATAGGGATTATCATAGGGATTATCAGAGATATTATAATATTTATACCTTCTGAATGTCACTGAGCTTACAACAACAAATATATGAAGTCCAGCCAAGATCTGCTGATGAAGCTCCTGCAGAAATTTCATTTTAACTAAATATATGATTCTTTACCTCATTTGAGACATGGCATTCTGTGATATCAAAAAACCATCTAAACAGAAAAATTAAATCATTTCTACATACATTCTCCTTATGGTGCCATGGCATACACATTTTTTTCTCTAACCAGATTTATGCAGACGTGCTGACAGAGGGCTTTACACCCTGCTGTGCCTTTATGTCTTGAAAAGTATGCAGGATAGAATTGTTCTTTTAAGTAGCAGATCCCTATCATAATAAATTGGCTAGTTTACAGAGCTGGGTTTTATAGCAGGAGTGTTTAACCAGGTGCAATGAAACCTCAGCCAGTTGAACCAGGCGTCTTAAGCGACAAGTACCTCGGGGAAATCTCCAGTGCTACACAAGGGATTTTGGTATTGCTAGATCTTAGCACTTTTGACAAACACAGCAAATGCACTGGAAGCTATCACAAATATCATGAATGAGGTCAGTTATGCCTAATAGATATTTATATTTCTTTTAAAACATTTCTGCCAGCCTATGGCTACTTTGCAGGCCTGAACATATTAGTGGCTTCCAGCTCCCAAGTTTTGGTGTATCCCCATTACAACATGAACCCAATTAAAAAAGTAACAGTGCATGATGGGGCACTTCTATTAAACACACAGACTCTGACTGATGCCTTCGTGTGTGCTCCAAGTGATTGCATTTATTTCTGTACGCATGAGCACTTCTGAAAGCCTGTTAAATATTTCTGGGAATTGCTGATGAGACCAAAACATAAAAGAGTTAGTCTCCTCATGGGCATCTCAGTGGAGATAGCAATTCCGTAAGTGAGGCTGAAAAACAATGAGAAGAGAGGCAAACATTTGATTCTGTCTGGTGTTTGCTGTATAATGGCATTACAGAGGAGCTCAGTATCAGCCTAACACTGCTCCCATAAAACATTGCTAACTTCTCAACCACAGACGTACCTGTGGTAGCTGATCTGCCTGCAGTGACTACAGCAGATGTTGACTATGCACCTGTGTGCACGACTCTTCCAAGGAAATGTCTCTCTGTTTTCACCTGTTAGAAAGGGAGCTGAGACTTTTAGCCTAGGAACCTGACATTTAGACTGCTAAAATTACATGAGAATAATAATATCTTCTGTCTCCATCCTGTTTTCTTAAATCTTTCCATTGCAGAAGGAAGTCCTGTAGAAATATACACCTGTAGAAGAAAATTATGTAAAGGTGTAGCAGTCATAGTGGAGCCCCTCTGTTAATTTGCCTCCCAAGATCCTAAGGGCCATCAGTCTGTAAATTACATTAACGCCAGTCTGTTGGAAGCACAGATGAAAAGTGACCATTTACTTGCTCTTTTGGTCTTCTTTCTTTTATGTAGCTCGTCAGCTAATCAGCTCCACAGTCCTCGACAGCTCGCTCACTCTACCTTTTCCCATCCACCTCAAAATAAATGTTGTCCCAGACAACATAAAGAAGCCCAGACATGAGCAATCAACTATGGGAACGGGGCTAAATCGCATGGTGATCATTTACTTACATGTCACATTCCTTTGGCACATCCTCAATATTTCATCATTTTCTGTTTCTCATTTTGCAGACTCTCCAAGGCAAAAACTGTTATCCCTGTTTGCATAGAGACCAGCATAAGGGGACCTCGATCTTGATTTGAATTAAGAATAATTAATGCTAACATAAATTTGGCATCTCTGATTTTGAATCTTATCCAATTTTTCATCTTTCATATTGACAAGGCCTTTCCAGAGCTTCACCATAAGCATCCCTGGGTGGAAGCCCAGCGTTGAGCGCTGGAGATGAGCCAAAGACCTGCTAGTCCAGACACAAACATGTTTCTAACTGAACCATACTGACACCACTTTGTATTCAAGGTTTGTTTGCTACAGTTCATTTTAAGGTCAAATTTTACAATTTTGCATGCCTAGAAGCTCCTCTTCTTGTTAGAAGGAACTGAAATATTAAATAGCAACCCCCACCCATCCCATGCATTGAAACAGAGCTGAACATGGAGAACATTTCAATGAATGTGATTAGTCACCAGGCTGCACACCTCATTATGTGAGATTTATGTTTGAGCTAACATATACTGCTTGCAAATTGTATATAAAGTTGGAATCCTGCTTAGTTTTCTGCTGTGCTTAGCAATGAATTAACATGCTTTTCGCTGATTCACATCTAAGCCTTTTAATGAACGTTGTAAACAAGGACTGCACATATGGAAATTGCTATTCATTGATAGGAGTTTAAGTGACATATGAAAGACAAGGGAATGAATTTAGATCAAGCTATTAATGAATTTATTATATATTCATTTATGCTAAAAGCATAGGATGGATTTGTGACACTGATCAGAACGCTTTGTTTATCACCTGGATTTGATAATCCAGTGACATCTGCAAGAAAATCAGATGAATAAGGTACTAGTGAACCTCAAGAAGGGAAAATGCTTTGATCAGGTGTGGATTCTGGCTTCCAGAATCATTATAGAAACAATGAATTCGGTCATTCGCTACTTTCCGGCAGAGAGAGCACAATTGTGGATTCTTCAAAGAAAAGCAACAAAACGGTTAAACAGTTGGAGAAGAAAATTAAAGGTGTGAAAGAATACATGTCTGAAAAATGACCAGTGCATTTGTAGTTTGAGCAAATGAAGAGAGCACACAGGTGTTAGAAGAGAGTGACACAAGTTTCTGGAGCTATCCATGAGGGAAGTGTGTAACCTTTTTAGTGGTGGGACCCAGTTATGAAAGGGGAAAACTCTTACCTTTCAGTGGCAAGATGTGTTTGTCTGCACAATCTGAGGTTTCTGAACTGCAGGGTGCCAGAATGTAACAAGCAATGAGCAGAAAAAAAGTTCACCCTTCACTTTCCTCAGTGAAATTAATCATCCGACCGACTGATGTCTGTCCCCTTGCTTGAGCAGCTGGAAGCTCTCCTGGACAAAGCTTTGTGGGGTTTTATTGCCCTTTGAAAGGGATATAGTCTGTCTGATGGTGGATATTTCTCATACTTCCCCAAAGCCTAATGGGGAATCATCTTTTCACGCTGGCTGAAGATCTGGTCCTGTGGTTAGCTTGGTTCATTGGGTTTGTAATACACTAAAGAACGTGATTACTGCATCTTGGCTGAAGTAACTCATTTTCGATTGCTACCCCAGGGCCAGGTTCTAGCTGAGAAAAGCAGGGCTAACTTCTATCTCGATAGTTAATGCAGGTCAAATCCATTCCTTCTCTAATAGTTTCTATCTGGAAATTACTCCAGCCGGTGACACTGTGGTGCAGAGCATAACACGCCTGCTCTTCACTCCGCCACTGAGGTTTCCATCTAAACTACTGATCTTGATGTAAAAACACACCTTTTCTGCAATGAAGAGAGAGCTCCAGACCGAAGGGAATGAACCCATCTGCTGACAGGGTGATATTTTTAACAGTGCTGTTAGTGCAGGATTTGCTGACATTTGTTTACTTCAGAAAAGGGATGGGAAGGCAGAGCGGGAGGCAACATTAGCCTTTCACTTCTGTTTGCTGGGAGTGAAGGAAATACAGGATACTGACTCAGCAATTTGAAAAACAGGTATTAAATCTCCCTTTCCCTTCCCCAAAAGGCCAGGCTCTGCATTGCACAAGAACGTGGAGGAAGGCTGCCCTTGCCAAGCCCAAGACGGCGCTCGGGAAGGAGGTGTTCGGTGCACTGCAGCACCTCAGCTCTGGCTCAGGTCGTCCCGCCGCTGGGACCGCTCAGGCTGGGAAGCATCCTCCCATCAGGCTGCGAGATGCAGGCAGCTGCCAAGCGGCTGATGCAACGATGTGGCTGCTGCCCTACGTTGCGATACACAAGCTGCGCTGCTCACACAGTAATGCTGTGAAGGAGCGACAGCCCTCGCCCATATTCCAAGCTTGTCCCTATTAATTTACCCTGGGGATCAGCAGGTTGCAGATCCAGGATGTGTAGGTTGCATATACACCATTTATTAAACAGCGGTGCCAAGGAATGCTGTGGGTGCAGGAATTCATTCAGCCGAGCTGCCAAATGGTTATAATGGTCCTCAGCATGCCTCTGCATGGGCAAAAGTCCATACCTGGACCTAAGAGTTTCCTCTCATTAGACAAAGAGTGAAAAGCAAAATGAACCAAAGAGAGAAGAAATGATTCATCCAAATGACTGGAATAAAACCCTACTCCTTACGTTTCATTATGCAGCTCTACTGAAAAATTACAACTGCAACATATTGATGCTATGCCCACAGTTCCACGACTCACAGCTAGACTCATATAAAAATTGTACAAAAACCCATAACACTAAAATGGACCATTCAGGAGGTTAAGAGGACTTGCCTACATTCATGAAGGAAAACTGCGTGGAAAGGGTCATTAAAGTCAAAGACAACACATTTGGACGTGGAAACCCATGAGCCAAGAACCGGTTGGAGCCTGGGGGAGTGTTTTGGGAAAGTATGGCTTTATGTTTGACCTGTTGAAATCCTCATTTTTAAAGCACTTGCCATTGGCTACTAGCAGAGACAGGATGCTGAGCTAGATAAACCTTTGGCCTGAATCGGTCTGAATGCTTTTACCGCATGCCCCCTATGTATTCATGGGGCCAACGCCATTAAAATCTATATGCACATGAAGAATGAATTAAAGCTGTGCAACTCTTCCGGACCTTAATTCTGGTATTTAAATTTTTGACTTTATTAATTTTAGTCTTATAGTAATACCATTTAGAAACTTGTCTTTGAACTGATACAAATACTTGCCGCATTCACTGCATGGTCTCAGGTCCTATTTACCAACACCGTTTGTACACAGCACTGATTACAAATTGATTATTTTGCCATGGGTTGACATGGCAGTGCATGCACCAATTCCCACATGCACTACAAACATTAATGAACATCATGACCTCTGTGAGATCGTTATGGGCGTTACACTAATTTTATGGCAGGGAAATTGAGGCTAAAAGAAACCTAATTTTAAAATATCACCAGGATCCATCGGTGAGCACTTGGCATTGACCAGGCCTTGCTGTTCTTATGTAACACAGGGCTTTTACTGCAGTTTATATGCTTAAAGCCTGATGCCAACCAATATATGCATGTCATACTTTGGGGATTCATACCTCAGGTGTTAGACCAAGACACAGAAGTAAACCGTGCAAACTAATAAACATCTGTTAAAATATGTTGCTTTCCCAATTTTGAAGATAGCGCATGACTCTTGCTTTTTCCATAAGGCCTAGACTCCTTCCCTTGGTGCTTTTCAGCCTTTTCAAGAGGCAGGGATGCCACCAACGAAGGCCTCCTTCCCTGCACGGCTCTGACTCCCCCCCAAATCACGGGCCAGAGGACCCCGTGAAGAGCTGAAATTAGACCAACAAGCTCTTTCCCAGTTTTGTAGCGCATGGCCTCATCTTCAAGCTGCTTCTCATAAAACCTGGTGAAACGGTTGTAAATAAAGAACAAGATGAGCTTTCTTCTCATGGCAAAAGTCCCACAGACATCTGATATGCCCAGTGTTGGCATTAAAAACATGAGTGGGCTGGCTTGTGCGGGACTTAAAAAAAGCCTTTCCCAGTTAGCAGCATTTAGCAGCTCATTAATGTATCTGAAACCTGACCTTTAGCAGTCTGTCCCAGGGGGGTATAATTAAGCTTTCACTTAATTATTATGCTGACTATACTCACTGTAGGTTTAAAACGATATATGAGAAACATTTCTGTTTGGGAGGGGTGTCCTTTTTGCTAGGAATAGCAGGAGCAGTGAGCCAGCTGGCTGCCCACCCTTTTCCCAGCATTATTTTTAATATCCATAATTTCAGACGTGAATAATTTTGCACATGAATGTAGTCTGAATATGTGCTTTCCTAACACCCCAAGGAGGAAGAGAGTTGGAGGAGGACTGGAGAGGGAGTGCTTTCTCTGATGAATCGTTTGTTGTGCATAGGTCCCTACAGAGGTCATTGGAGATTCCTAATCTGCATCCATTCTAATGAATTAAATATTTCTGGGGTTAATTTTCTGTCATGGAGGTGCAGCTGGTGCAATCTAAGCACCGCCATGCTATTTTACTTTTTTAGCCTCCAAAATTGAATGGCCACATCCAAACCCTAATTTGCACCTGGGGATTATTTGGGAAAGTGCCATAGACAGGGCAATATCATGCCAGGGAGCGTGCAAACAATTTAATACTGTATAGACAGTCATAGCCCTCGCCCTGTTCTGTTTTCTAGTAAAGGCTTTGGCCAAAGGGTGATGCTGTTCTGCCACTGCATGTGCGCTAGAATCGCATCAATGATGGATTTGCCAGCTCTGTTGAGGTACATAACTTCCATATTTATATCTACAAAAATGTGTTTGTGCGTGTCTTAATCCCTTTGTGGACATGGCAGAGAGCACAATATTCTAATTCAGTTTATCATTCTCCTATAGAGAATAGAACAGCTGTACTGGTGGGAGGGAGGGGGGCTGCTGTACTTTATAAGATAACTAATATAAGACTGTATCACTAATGCCAGCTTTAGGATCAAACCCTCGGCTGTTCTAAGCCTGTCACTCCCACCTGACTTTACTGTGGGCATTCATTCATTTCTCTGACCATTAAGAAATGGCAGAGATTTTCATGGTAATAGGAATTGGGGAGATGATCTCTGCCTCTCTTTTCATCTGCCGTGCTGATTCAGCTATCCTTCTTTAAAAGTCTGACAAACAGGAGATTACCCCTTACAAGAAACCCAGTGCTGTGAAAGAAAAAGGAGGAATGAGGAAACTGCTAGATCCAACTCCTTCAAACCCTCTGGTTTTGGTGCTTTTGGTACACTTTAAAATGTTGCATTGTCAGTCATTGCAACGGGCATAAGACAGAGATAACCTGAACCCCGGACTGCAGACCATATTTAATCGCTTGGTAGCTGTAAATGGGACATGTAAAAAAATCATAGAATTATAGAATGCTTTAGGTTGGAAGGGTCCTTGAAGATCACCAAGTTCCACCCCCCTGCCATGGGCAGGGACACCTCCCACCAGCCCAGGTGTCTCAAAGCCCTGTCCAGCCTGGCCTCGAACACCTCCAGGGATGGAGCTCCCACAACTTCTCTGGGCAACCTGTTCCAGTGCCTCACCACCCTCAGAGTGAAACGTTAGTCTGTTACCAAAAGAGGGTTTTGCTTGCTAAGCTCAGAGGAAAGAAAATTATAACCTACACCAGAAGCAAGGTGCTGACTGTTCTCAGTGAATCACTGATCTCACGGCATGCTTCTTTTTATTACTTTTATGTCAGCAAAGCTTTGTGAGTAGCACTTCGCAATGCTCTCTTAGTCCATTGAATCTACTCAGAAAGGCAAATAACAATAAATATAAAACCAACAAACTATATACATAAATCACTGAAATTTAAATGTGGGACATAATGCAAAGTTATCTTTTGTTTTGAGAAGAGATTTTAAGATTGTTTGCCTCCTACAGGAACCTATATATCAGTTTATTTTAGATGATTGCTTCTGAGAATGTTGCCCATTCATCCAACCTATGACATCTCAAATTGCCGTTTCCTTTCAGTTTTAAAGAACTAAAAGTGATTTCAGATATTGTCATGAGGTATCATTATAAGATTGAGACAGAAACTCGTATAGTTTCAGTCTATATGTCTCAAGCTGATAAACGATTGTTATAATGGTGTTCTCATTCATAAGGCTCCAACTGCACTGTACAAACTTAAAAGATTGCTAAATACAAACCAGAGCACTAGGGCAAAAGTTAAAAATGTAACAGCAAGGAGTATTAAAATTCATTATCTGGGGTCTGTGAGATGTACCCTGTGTCTTCCAAAGTGTGTTTTTCAAGAGAAGAACTAAGTTACGAAAAAAAATGTTTACCCATACAAAAATTACAATATGAACTGCATTTTGAAACCTCTTTTTAGATTCAATCTTACTCTTACATATGTAAAGTTAGTTTTCAATATTTTTTCCTTTTAAATGGGAAGGTGAAAGCTTCACGTAGCCATGCTCTCAGAGGGAGTTCTGCTGCTCCAGCAACAGATTACTGAAACCCCGTGCCATTTTCTCAGGATTTGCAGCAGCACCCGGGATTCCTCTAACAGCTCGGGATTCTGGTGTCCTGGGACTGTGTGGGAATCCTCACCCTCAGCTGAGCAAACCAAAGTTTTCTACACTCTTAGTTTGCAAAGAAAGCCCCCAAATTCTGACACCAGACTACCAGGAGAGCAGAAAACAGTCACATATATTACTTTATTTTTCTTTCTTCTCTTCCCATGTGCCAGTCTCAGAAATGCAAAGCCAATTTCATGGTGAATTCTGCTACAAAACTTTCACCCTATTGAATCTTTTTCTGGGCAGTTCCGCTGATTTGTAAGCACTTCTCATGCTTCTGGATAAGTTCCAGTAAACCAGAATTATCTTCTTTCTAATTAGCAACTCTTTACTGTCTTAAAAGTTATCTATGAAATGTAAGAGGTCTCCTTCTTTTAATGTATCTTTATTCTTCCCTGAATGTTGATTAAGCAGTAAACCGAGCCTGAGCTGCTATGATTTCAGTTGGTAATGCCTCACAGAATCCACATAAAAAGTTTATTAGTTTTATAGGGTACTATTCTTAATGATGGGGATTTACCTTACTGCATAGAAGCTATTTGTTTCCTCAGTGCCTCCTTCCAGGGCAAGGCAGAAAAGGAGTTTTTCTCTTACTTACTCTGTCTCATAATGCCTGCCAACCGGCCAGCACGCCCACACCAGCCTGACAGTCACACGTGCGCTTCTCCAAATCAACCCCATCTGCCCTAGGTGACTCAGCACATCACAGGAGGAGAGGGGGAGGCCTGTGGACTAAAGATGGGATTTGGAGAAAGATGTTTGGGAGATATTCCGTGGCTGAGCAATTGAAAAAAAAAGGCCATATTCAAGCTGTTGTTGTCAACACATTGCTAATTTTGCTACTGCGGCCACTCCTGCTGTTGCCATGTTATAGGAAAACATCTATTGCTGGAGATGACCCTGCCTTGGAAGAGCTGTGATCAGCTCCAGCCTGTGTCACTATCACAGGCTGCAGTGGTGTAGGTCATCACCCTGACCATGGGGTGTCAGGGCTAGCCTGCTCTCCTCTCCCAGGGTCCTCATTTCTGCTTCCCTCTTTACTTTGGGGGTGCGAGAAGACTCACCTGCCCTTGCAGAAGACATGGAGAGTGAATTGAATCATGACATTTCTGGAAAAAAAGTATTAATGAGAAACAAGAATGTGGCTGAAGGTGACGGTATGGAGACAAATGTAAGGGATAAGGGAAAGAGCTAGAGGTGTCATCAGGGCTTAATGGACCTGGGAAGGCTTTGGAGCACTGTGGGAAAAGGTAGAGAATAGAAAGTACTTAGGGAGGGTGGGATATGAGGAGGACATGAGGAGGCTTAGAAGCATTGTAAGAAGGTGTGGAGCTGATCCAGCAATGCAGGGGGCCACAGTCACAGCTGTCTCTGTGTGTAGCGATGTGAAGCTGTTCTACGGTGCTTCATGCTGGGATGTCTCAATGCAATAGTCGTCAACCTGTACTTACTGCAAACTGCTCCAGAGCAGAGCACATCTTTCCAAACTGGAGTGTATCTGACCTAGCTTTTCTCGCTTTAGATTTCTGATTATTTGCACTCCAGCTTGCTTCAGTCCTCCAAGCTGTCTCTATAGACAGCACAATCCACAGTGAATGGAGAACTCAATACGATTACAACTGTGCTGTTACAGAAATGAAATCAGGGACCATTTCCTGATCTGAAGGCCAGCTGCAGGATCTGGTCATAGCCTTAACACTAAATCTTTCTTCTCAGACTGAATGGCTATCTCTAAATCATTCTTGACTCCCAAATTATGTCTAATGGTTAGTTAGGAAAATATGAGTTGTCCTTGACAAAAAGCATGCCAGGGACTCTGTAACTGTTCAGACAACGGGGATCCACTGTCCTTGTCCTGCCCACACTTTGGCACTGTGATTTTACGAGTATAGACACAGCCTGAGGGTCATCCCAAGGATATACATAGAATCATAGAACGGTTTGGGTTGGAAGGGACCTTAAAAATCCTCTAGTTCCAACCCACCTTCCACCAGCCCAGGTTGCTCAAAGCCCCATCCAGCCTGGCCTTGAACACCTCCAGGGATGGGGCACCCACAGCTTCTCTGGGCAGCCTGTGCCAGTGTCTCACCACCCTCAAAATGAAAAATTTCTTCTTAATATCTAATCTAAATCTACCTTCTTCCAGTTTAAAATTGTTACCCCCTCGTCCTATCGCTACACTCCCTGGTAAAATGTCCCTCCCCAGCTTTCCTGTAGGTCCCCTTTAACTACTGAAAGGCTGCTATAAGGTCTCCCTAGAGCCTTTTCTTCTGCAGGCTGAACAACCCCAACTCGCAGCCTGTCGTCAAAGGAGAGGTGCTCCAGCCCTCTCATCATCTTTGTGGCCCTCCTCTGGACTTGCTCCAACAGGTCCATGTCCTTCTTATGTTGGGGGCTCCAGAGCTGGACACAGCACTGCAGGTGGGGTCTCACCAGAGTGGAGTAGAGGGGTAGAATGACCTCCCTCATTCATTCCATGTAGACACCCTGAGCAGAACTCTATCTCAGCTGATCTCTCTCTCCTATGTAACTCTAGGTATTTACATGAGGTGTCTAATCAACCTAAGCTCCCTCTGTAACTTGAGAGACAACCTAGCTTGTCTTTCTGGAGATCTGTAGGTGTCTGTCTCCTTCCATTGACTTAGAGGGAACTCAAGAAGACAGCTTCAGGTGTAGACAATTCAGTTATGTCAGGTAGGATGAGTCCAGGTCTGTGTAAATAAAGACCAAGATTATCTCTTAGGAACTGACTCATTTGGTGATGTAGGGATTTGTACTGAAGCCAAGGAGGTGACTGGCAAAGCTGGATTTCCAGACCACGAAGTGGTCAGGCAGATTGTCACATTTTGGCTGTTATGTGCTGGGGTTGTTTCTGGGGAGCATTCTGAGACCTTGTAAAAATATATGCCAATATGAACGGAAAGTTGTTGTGGACTTGAGCTATTCCTGTTAGGAGGTCTGCCTCCTCCATGCCAACAATAGCTAGAAGAGATGCCCTTGCATAGTAAAGAGAGCAAAATCTGATTAGCCAGGAATAAAACCATGGCATCAGCAGATCGTACAAATGTTATGGTTGCAAACTGCCAAAAAGCCTGTTGTCAGTTAATTTCCTTGCAAACCATTCTGCAGAAAGCTCTTCTTTGCCTTTGGCACAGGCAGAACGATGAGGGCAGTTTTTATTACTTCTGGAACAGCAGAATGGGAGGTGCTGTGTCCAAGCAGACTTGCCAGCAGCCCAGATGAAGGCAGGGTGTGCTCATATATCTCCTCTCTGTCTGTTTCCTGGGCTTTCATGTATGAACTGAGTAGAACGGAAAACAAAATGCTCATTCTCACTACTGGCCCTTGTATCTCCTTTTCTCTCTTTCTTTTGGCATAGGCAATTGAGAGACCATTCTCAATTTCACAGATTTTCTTGTTCAGGTGTAGCTTTCTTCTCCAATGTTTACTCACTGGTAGCAGGGTGCTCACTAACACACGGCCATGTCCCCTGACACTTGATGACCCACTGCAGTGATTCTTGCAGTGTGGCAGGAAACCCAATCCTTGCTGTGCATGCGAGCACTTCTTCTATGACCCTCATTTTTGTCTGCAAATGCAAAAAGCTTAATGCTGGTCAGTTAGCCCTGAGCTTGCCTTAACAGAAGACAAAATTCTGATAGAAATCAAGAGTTCTTGTTCAAAATAAGTAACAATTTTAAGTTATTGCGCTACAAGGGTGAAACACAGCACACAAACTGCAAAATACGGGTATAGAAGTTACTGAAGGCAAGGGACCTGTTTTGGCTATTGTTTTATTTATCATAGAATCATAGAATAGTCTAGGTTGGAAAAGACCTTTAAGATCATCCAGTCCAACCATTAACCTAACACTGCCGAAGCCACCACTAAACCATGTCCATAAGCACCACGTCACCATGTCTTTTAAATACCTCCAGGGATGGTGACTCCACCACTTCCCTGGGCAGCCTACTCCAATGCTTGATAACCCTTTCTGTGAAGAACTTTTTCCTAATATTGACCCAAAACCTCCCCTGGCACAACTTGAGGCCATTTCCTCTTGTTCTAATCCCCACCTCTCTACATCCTCCTTTCAAGTAATTGTAGGGAGCGATAAAGTCTCCCCTCAGCCTCCTTTTCTCCAGGCTAAACAGCCCCAGTTCCCTCAGCCGCTCCTCATAAGACTTGTGCTCCAGACCCCTCACCAGCTTCGTTGCCCTTCTCTGGACACACTCCAGCACCTCAACGTTTTTCTTGTCGTGAGGAGCCCCTAACTGAACGCAGTGTTCAAGGTGCAGCCTCACCAGTGCTGGGTACAGGGAGACAATCACTGCCATAGACCTGCTCACCACACTATTCCTGATACAGGCCAGGATGCCATTGGCCTTTTTGGCCACCTGGGCACACTGCCGGCTCATATTCAGCCGGCTGTCAACCAACACCCCCAGGTCCTTTTCCACCAGGCAGCTCTCCAGCTACTCTTCCCCAAGCCTGTAGCGCTGCATGGGGTTGCTGTCACTCAAGTGCAGGACCCGACACTTGGCCTTGTTGAGCTTCATACCATTGGCCTCGGCCCATTGATGCAGCCTGTCCCGATCTCTCTGTAGAGCCATCCTACTGTCAAGCAGATCAACATTCCTGCCCAGCATGGTGTCATCTGCAAACTTACTAAGGGTGCACTCGATCCCCTCATCCAGGTCATTGATAAAGATATTAAAGAGAACTGCCCTCAATACTGAGCCCTGGGGAGCACCATTTGTGACCAGCCGCTGACTGGATTTAACTCTTTTCACCACCACTCTTTGGGCCCGGCCTTCCAGCCTTTTTTTTTAGCTTTTGTTAGCTTTAGCTAGGGAACTTGTTCACCCAGTAAATGACCCCGTAAATGCTATCCCTTGAAGAAAGACCTTGGAGACATATTCTAACCTGCACAGGCACAGTTTGACTTGAATATCTACTTGAAGATGCAGCTAATCAAAATAAGCTAGCTGCAAACTTTTTTATTGTGGTTATACTTAGCAATTTTTTTCACTGCTCCTGAAGTATCCCATCATGTCTCAATAATCTTTCTCATCCACCTCTTATTTTCTACTAATGAAGATGAATTAATTTAGCCTTGTTGGTAAATATTCAGCATCCACAAGAGTGTTTTAGGCTTGTTTGAGAATAGATTTAGAACAATGACGAAGCTTGGTGGGAAAATTTTTCTATCCTTATTCTTTCGGGTTCAATTCAGACTGAATCGTGTACATTAAATTTCACTCTGTTTGTGGTCTTGTACCATGGAGGTTGGTTTTAGTTTGTTATAAATTTATAGAGTACAAATGTAATCAACTTATGTTTTATGTAGAAACACATAGTTCTTTCCTGTCTTGTTCTTAGGAGTTGGCTTTAAAAGTGCCTTTTAAATGAATAAACCAAGTGAGATGAGACAAAGTGGGAGAACAGAGAATGCCTGTCTTGTTTGGGGATTATGTCACTCATCTGGGACTGAATCCAGTGACATCTCAATTCAATCACTGATTCGACAAATATTGTCAAGGCAGACTAATGGTGCCTAGATAGGCACTGCCTCACCCCCAGTGCTCCTATCGCATGGTGATGCAGAGACTGTGTTGGACTGTGAACCAAGTGGGCACTGGTGCTCTCAGGCAGAGGGGAATTAACCCTGGATCTGGATCTAAGCAAGTGTAGGCACTCTTTCCATTGATCTACCGACAAGAAGAGGATACTTCTCATCATTTGTTAATACAATTTTACTTTCCTTTGCTTTGCTTTTTTTCCCAAGGGTCTAAAAATGTGCTTTGATTCAGGCCGAATTGAACATTTTGTGTCGAAGTAAATTTTTTTCAGCATTTTGGCAAGAAAAGGATGGAGAGTTAGATGCAAATTTTTCAGACTGAGACTCCCCACCTTGAACCTGAATTTTACAAATGCATGAAGAAGTCATCCTATAGAAAATCCTTAGGGGCTTAAATGTAATTTGATAGACTTAAAGAAACTCTGAAAAGAAATTCAATGAAATATTTAGAGGACTGTAAGAAGAACCTAGACATTTCTCTGTCAGAGAACAGCCTCAGTAAACACTAACTTTCACATGAATTTTAGATGCTTTAATACATGCAGTCCTACTCTAATATCTTACATGCTCAGCTTGTTCATGTTCATTTTTCAGTCCGTAATTAAGTAAAATGTGAAACAACCAGCCCGATGTTCCCCCAGTTCCCACCCCCAGCTGTTTTCTTTGCGAGGTTGTACGTGGTATGCCCTGATATTTCTTGTTTACTCTTCAAAATTAACAAGACAAAGACAGGCACCTGAGCTTCCTCTTAAAAAAAAAAAAAAAACAAACACACATTAATTGGATCTTAAAATAGGTGGGATGGATTGTCCTCTGGGGACACCCGCCTCACACCACTGACTATTGAGGGAGTCTAGAAATCTAATTTTCAGACTGGTAACTGTAGGTGAGATAATATAGAGATTTTAGGCACTCCAAACATTAAAAAGACAATTAAAAATGCATATAGACATCTGAATTGACTGGTAGACATCTAAGTCATTTCTCCATCTACCTCAAAGGCATTTTTAAAAATCCCTCTATGTGTGCATGCGTAGACATCTTAACATATGTCAATTTTCCCTTAGACACTTTTGAAATTTGATTAATGCTCAACCTCACAAATGTCACCCTGCCAATTTTCCTAAGAACTATTTTAAACTGAAAAAGCTGAGAAAGTACTGACAGTTTATATACAGAGAAAGATGAGTGCACCAAGCTTATGTAGTATTTACACATCTTTCTAGCTGCTGAAATCTTTACTGGAAGACAATTTATAAGTCAGGGCAGGTTTCATGTAATGACCTATTATGATTAAGGAACCATACTGAAAAGTCTACCGTGATAGTACCGAGGGGAAAAAAAAAAGAGTTGAACACAACATTTACCATTTAGACATTTAACTTATAACACCTTTAGCAGAAATGCATTAAGAGTGAAGCCTTAGGCTTTCAAAAATATTAGTCAATAATTTTCATATTAAATGCTAAAACTTTGGAACTTCACAAGTCATTTTACTGAAGGCTTCTATTTGCTTTAAAAGGGCTTTCGCATTTAGTGTTGTTTCTGTAACTCAAGAGCCTGATCCATATCGCTTTTACATCAGTGTCATTTAATGATCACTGCATTCTGAGTAGCAGGGTGTTGGGGAAATCAGGCTGATAGCATTGATGCAGAATGTGATTAACTGAGAAATACTGACCATGATAGACAGATGTAGAACTGTGATTCAAGGAGGGGACTCCCTCAAGGATGTGAGTGAGTAATTTCTCATGGTGGCAATACTTCCATCACAAATTCTGGTACATATGCCTCATATCATTCTTGCCAAGGTATAACAATTACTGCAGAGTGTCAATTAACAATATGACATTTTCCTAGGAAATGTACCACACATTAAACAGAGGAATTTGCCACATGCAAGACATAAAAAGCACATGAAGAGAGACTAATTATTTGGCATCTATTATTTATGGGAAAATGAAAATAAATACAAAAATCATTAAACTAAATTGCTTTATATGTTTTTACATTAAACTTTATGCTTCTACTCTATTGGGGAAGGATATTAGATTGGCTGGATTTGACCTGTCCTTGACAAATACATGTTAGCTGTTTCTTATCACCTTATTATCCTGCCAGTGTTTGCAAGGTGATTGTTCAACAATCTTCTTCCATATCTTTGTGACTTTCGCAGTTAAGTTGCCCAGTCTATAAGTTTCTGAATCCTACTTTTTTTTTTGCTGCTATTTAAAGATAAGTATTATCTTTGCCCTAATCCCATCCTCTGGGGCCTGCCCTGGCCTCCACAAGTTCTAAAAGAATAATTGTAAAAGTTTACAACATTATTTCAGATAGTTTCTTGAACCTTTGGAAACTAATTTTCATCAGGCTCTGCTGGCTTGGAGACATTTATCTTACTTGACGATATACGGCTACTCAAAAGCACTAGGAAATTGATTCAGTTGCCTAAACATACGTGTCCAGGACTTGAGTATTCAAGATATCCAAAGACAACTGACAGGATTCATACTTTTAGAAAATTAAACTGAGTCCTGAAAGTGGAATTTATTTGTTGATTTATACATCCACAGAAAGGGGAAAGATTCAGATCCAGTTTCAGCTACATAAATTTCAGTATCTGCAGTGTACGTATGCACCTGGGAGGTGCGTATTGATGGTGTCATCATAGGCAGTGGAAGCCCTTTCAATAGTCAGTGAAATCTATAAAAATATTCAGCACATCCTGAAGTGGATACACACATTCGCAACTGAAAAGCTCTCTTGACTATATTTGCTTACTGGTGACAAAATCCAGTTGTGCAAACATAAACATCCACTGACATTTCAGATACTTTTGAGCACCTGACAAAGGTAGGGCAGAATCACACAGGGCCTCTTCATGTCCTTTTGTTTTGACAGCTGGAGACCAGACAGAACACCTCCCAGGGCTTCTTAAACAGCACAGGATACCTGCATTTAAGCAGCTGAATCCCACCTTTGACCTCTGTTGATAGAATTGGAACCAACAAAGACTTATTTTGATTTAGGTGCCCCTGGATCACGGAATCACGGAATCACGGAATTTTCAGAGTTGGAAGGGACCTCTAGAGATCATCTAGTCCAACTCCCCTGCCAAAGCAGGATTGCCTAGAGCACATTACTCAGGACTGCATCCAGGCGAGACTTGAAGATCTCCAGAGAAGGGGACTCCACAACCTCCCTGGGCAGCCTGTTCCAGTGCTCTGTCACCCTGACCGTAAAGAATTTTTTCCGTATATTTGAACGGAACCTCCTATGTTCCAGCTTGTGCCCATTGCCCCTCGTCCTGTCATTGGGAACCACTGAAAAGAGTCTGGATAAGCATCTTATGCTATTAAAGATGTCCTAGGGTTGACAGCCTGGTGATTCAAGAAAAACATGAGTTTCCCATAAGTTTCCAAAGTAATGTCCCTTAGCACGATTCAAGCAGCAGTAGACATCATTGTTTAAGTAACTGAATCAACTTCTGTCACACAAGATATGTAAACATCTACTATTCCTAAGTAAAATGCTTTTCTCCTCTTTTTTTTCATTTTCAAACATAATTTTTACTGTAATACTATTCCTTTATAAGGAAAGCTTATCTTTTGCAATAAACCTACTTTTCCACTTACTTAAAATTATGGTGATGCTAGGGAAAGCCTGGTGGTAATCATCCAGGTCTTGTCTGTAGTTCCCCAAGAGCCCAAGCTGGCTTTCAATCACCTTGGCACTCTCTTTCAAAGTCTATATTTTCAGACTGATCTAGATATTTTGTCAGTGTTACAGCTGGTGACATTCCACCTGTTCCCACTGAGATCAAGTGTGAGTTGTCAGGACATACCCATTGTTAGACTGGACCACTTGCTACTTATCTACCAATGTGTAGTATTGTGGAACTCCAGATTTATCCTCCTCTTGACTTAAAAGATAAGCTGTAAGCTTAGCTCTATGTTGTTATGACTGCTTCATGTTATTATATAAAGTGATTAGAAATAAACTGTGTAGTCTTTTTCTGTTCTTTTGGTCTGCTTTGACTTATTTGACAGTGATGACTTTAATGCCCGTTTCTCATTGATCGTACCTACTATATTCATATATACTTAGGTTACCCAGCAAATATTCCCCTTTATCAGCACCAGCTGTCATTCATTCTCACTATATTATGACCTTCATTCGTAGCTTCCAAATCTCTTTTTATATTTTGTTGAAAATGGAGACAAGATAACTTGGAGCTGGAGCTGACATGCACTGAGGTGGTTTTTTTTGCCACTGTCTCTACTGAAGTGTGCTACAGGTTATTGAATCCCGAATTCTTAAAGCTGGGCTATAAAGTAATTTTCAGTGGGTACGTCTATATCAGTACATTGAACAATGCCCTGGAATGGGCACTGCAAACCTTTTTGCCATATTTCTGATTGCCAGAGAGGTCCCCGGCACGAGTTTGGTCTGGGCCAAGTAGCAATCTCACAAATAGTTCCCAGGCACAGTTTAGGATGTATTATAGGCCAAGAACAATTCCCAATAGGAAATTTGGACAGGGCTACTCTCCTTTGAAGGCTAGAAGAATTGAAACATATGAATGTTGTCACATAATGCCAGCTGGCCTCCAGGATAAAGAATAACCAGTGGCACAGTCTTGGTAACTGGTATGGATACAGCCAGTGCTTCCAGTGGTTATTAGACGCATAAGTACTTAAGAGAATGGGAATACAAGCTACAAATTATTATCATTTTTTTTCTTCCTTGCTACATATAGATTCTGCTTAGAATCAAATAGACTCTATTTTCTTCCTTGGACTTTCATGCATTTACATCTGGAGTGGGGTTCATCTGAGCACACGTAACTCTGGGCTAGCTGTTTAGACACTCTTCTTAGTCCATGAAAGATCAATGTTTTTAGGGGACAATTAATTTCAGTCTAGGAGGGCTTCTAAATCAGGAGAGATGATTAGGACCCAGCAGTGCATATTTCATCCCACTGATTGCAAAGGGAACCTATGATGTCTTGCTCATGGAACGAGCTCAGACAGCTGTACTGCACATGGCTAAAGTCATGACAGATGAAGCCCATCCTTTATTTCTTCTGGCTTCTTTGAGTTTCAGGATTTCATTTTTGCCTTCTAATTTAGTTTTTACAAAGATTTTACTGCTCAGCAAGAGTTACACAAAATAAAATAAGCTCAAGATCAGTCTGTTGTCTTTTTGGTTTTCTGTGATAATAAATGTTTTATTCTGTGTAATTTCTAATTTCTTTTTAGTCTTCATTAAAAAAAAAAAAAAACCAAAACGAAAAAAAAGCCATCCTTCATCTAGTTACCTTATTTCTTTCCTGTTTGTCTAGTTTTACACTTCGCATAGGAATGATGATCGATGTACGTCTTCTCTATTCTCCTTCAGGATTTTCCCTCTAACTATTTACTGTCTCAATTGTATAATGTTTCAGAGTCTGCCTAACAATTCTAAAGCCTTTCCAAATTATCCTTTTCTGTAGATGAAGACCAAAGAGCTATAACATGCTAATAAACTTCTCCTTGGAGTAGTAAATTCAATCATGTATTAATAAACACTCACTCTCAATTCACTCCTTGCCTTTAAGCCCTTGAATATTTCTCCCCTATTAGTCAACAGACTCCCAAACTGTCTCAATTCAATTGCTTGTTCGGACTGTCAGAATAAATAATTAACACAGTTCAGTAATTCTGTACTAACTTTTTCTCCCTGTAACTGATTTGTAGAGGTTCCTTATGAATAAAAAAGCCTCTGATCTTTCCTAAATCTTCCAAGGTGCACAGGAACTTAACCCTCACCTTAACCGTGGGATAAGATACCCAAATATTTTTGAGGTTCTGGGTTTTTATCATATTCAATCATCTTTTCTGGATTGAGTGACATTTTCTCTCTGACTTGAAGGGCTAGAGAAGATGTTTCTTTTATTCATGTGTTTTGCTTGCATGTTGCCGGATGGGCAAACAATAAACAGCTTTGCAAGCTTAGACACAGCCCCTTGGCAGCATTTAAAAAGCAAGTGAACTCTTCTGAGAAGAGGCTGCAGTATTCTGCAATGGATAAAGTTGTCAGTTATCCTTTAAAATAGAGGGGGGAGATGCAAATCTCATCTAATACGTGACTTTACTTCCTCTGGTTCATTTTCCTATTTTCTCTCACCTTTTTCTCCTCCCTTGTTGGACATGATTCTCCACCAATGTCAAGAAATGGTCTCTGTGATTGCTCCCATACAGTTATCATGGTCTGGCAATGAAATTCTATGTAACTCCTGCACAGGATGCCAGACAACCTCATGTCCCCTCTCCAGTTCTCCAACATCAGAACCTCCTCTATAGCAGAAGCCCCATATAAAGTTCTCTCTCTGTCAGGTGAAACCTTCCAACTTACATATCATGTTTGCCACCATTTATCAGATTGCTATTAAGAGTTCTGGAATGTTTTCAGTCCCAGGCCTGGAACAAGAGTGAATTGTTTCAACAGTTGTTGAATTGTTGGGATTGTTTGGCCATCAGGAAGCATTCACAGAAATAAAAGCCTTCTTCCTGGAAGATGCCACTTGGAGTATTAACTTCGTTATCAGGGCTACCATAAGAAACTTGACACTGGAGAGGAATTTATGTAATCTCCATGTGTAAATCTAATACTTAGAAGAGGAAAACATGTAAGACGAATATATGTCAATGACTGGAGAAAGTGCCAAGAGCAGAAGTAGATAAAGTAGATAACAAGTTAATATTGACAGCAGTAGTTGTCAAGTAGGAAATACAGCTAAGTGTAGTTTGTTGGGTTTTTTTATCTTGTCATGCTCTGTTTTATGCCATATGAAACAACTGGTTCTTTTGGTTCCAGAAGACTGGAATGATCCAAAGGCTCACTGGTTGGGGACTATCTGAACATTTTTCTCTACCATTGCAGCTCAGGGAAAATAGGCCTATCTTTTTCCTCAAAAGCTAAGAAAGAACTTCTTCCTCCACTTTTTTTCCCCTGGATCTTGCCATTCAGCTTGCATAATTAATTTTCTTACTGCAATACATTCTTAGAAAAAATAGAATAAGGATAAGCTGTCAGTGCAAGAATTAAGTTTAGTGCAACATGACAATCTTTTTTTTTTAAAAAAAAGTATTCTATGTCTTATAATAAAAACGACATCCATCTTAACTAACATGTCTGGAAGTGAAGTTTTTCAATCAATGTTCAGCAAGCATTTTCTGTGAGGTCAGCAAACATTGGCAGAGTCTTGCACACATCAAGAACAAAATGAGTAAGTATAAATGGAATAGTTTAATTTAGAAAACTCAGGTTTTGCCTGACTTGTAACTGTGGAAAAGAAAAGATCAAAGAACGTTATTTTTCTCCTTCCTATCTTTCCAAAGATGAGGTGGAGATATGAAGGAACAGTAATTTTTCATATCTTCTACAAGCATTTACTTTGATCTAACCATGTAGTTCAGCTTGGAGACAAATTTACAGCATCTTACAGTGGTTGTGTGCTTTAATATGAGTTCCAATCACAAAAGGTCACAGATTTACTAGAGGGGTTGGAGTTTGAGAGAAGGAGAGGTGACAAAGGATGTCCTACCAATACCGTGGTACAATCCGCTATATCCATTGTGTCACACAAGACAGGCAAAGCTTTGCAGCCTCTGTTTTGCTTTTCCCTTTTCCCACTCTGTTGGATCAGATTGCCAATATTTTTTTTTTTTAAGAGGGGATAATGAAGACCCAAAACATTTTCTTTCAGATGCCAGCAAAACATATTGCAAACTTTAATAAAAATGGGTTTGGAAAACACACTTTTTGGATTTAAACGTCTTTTTATTTCACTGTGTGTTTTTCCAGAAAAACAGATCTAGTCCTACTGGGCAAGAAGGTGTAAATTGGAAACTAAAGCAGGATACCACTCATATCAATCCATTTTTCTTTCTGATGATGTTACATTCTTGCACAGTGAAGTGTCCTAAATTCAGAAAGAACTCAAATTACGACGAGATACCATTTTTAACAATGGACCATTAAGTTTGAAAAGCCATTTGGCAGTAAATGTATTTTACTAAGACGTTGTCCAGAAACATCTGTCAGGATTAGAAATGCATTAGTGTAGGTCCTTTATAGCTCAAAGACTATAATATGTTTTTTGAAGAGATTCAAATGCGGGGGAAGGAAGAAGTTATCTTCTATGATATTCATCTAAACAAAAATCTAATTGCAAAATAGCAAAGAGTATTCAGCTGCAGTGTTGTGGTAGTGGCACCAGTAATGCTATCAGTTCAGAAATGTGAGGGCGTAGAGAACACGAAGAGCCTGAAGCGTGAAAAAATATCAGCCCACTTTCTTTTCTTACGCAAGATATCTAAACAGATGTAGGTGAACACAGTAGATATGCTTCCACAAAACTAGCTACACACCCACAGCAAATCTCATTCAGAATAAGACTGCACAGTATTTCAAGACACTGTGTTTATAAAGAACAGTTCAAAATATCAGAGTCAGTGGGGAAAAAACAAGTTATTTTCTATCAGAAAGCTCATCTTTTTGTTATGCTTTTCAAGGGATGTCTTATTTTTTTTACTGTTTCCAGTTTCAGGTAGCTGGAACGTTTAACCAATTCCAGATAACGAGAAACCACCAGATGTCTAGCAGTCAAAATGTTTTGCTTTTTGCCTAAAATCAAGTGTTTGCTGAAAAGCAGAGTCAATGGTTTACTTTTGTTTTTGTCAAAAAAGCATTACCCTGGGGGGTGTTTTCTACGTGCTTTCACGTAGAAGTTCTTCAGCTGAGAATGCTTTTAACAAATAATTTTGTGATCAGCTATGCTTTAGAAAGTAAAATTGAGGAAACATAAATGCAAATGTCCCAAACTGGCTTGTGTAAATGCCATAATGAAGCATGACTTTATGTCACACTTCCTCAGCTACTGCCTTGCGGTATCAGAGAACCTAGAAGTATCTGGAAATGGAGATGTCTCTACTGAAGTAACGGGTAAGTCCATAGTGAAGATAACGTTATGGACACCAAGGGTAGTTGGGAGTTATCTTCCCTACCTTCAGCCAAGGGGAAAGGAATCTAGTCCAAAATGATCACCTCTGCTCCCTCTTTGGTCACTGGGGAGAGAAAGGAGGGCGGCCAAGTACCTATGATAGGTACCTCTTTCTACTAAGAAATATTGAGAAGTGATTTGGTTATAATAATTATGCCTTATTTATTGTAAATAATATCCAAAAACTTAATCTTGTTAGTCATTACACAGGATATAGAGAGATTTTTCTCTCAAGTTCCCCATCCTCCTCCCTGTAACAACTGATCTTCTTAAAGAGACTAATCTCTCAAAAAACTCTTTATGAAGACTGATGTGTGGGCGATACTGAAATTTTTAAGTATGACAAATCTTGCAGTTCAGAGTCTGAGAAAAAATAAATATACATAGTAGGTGTTTCAAAAGAAAGCTTTGTAAATGCTTGGATGTGAAACAAAAGTGCCTATCTCAAGGTGTTCCAACCGAGCTTTGAAATTCTATGTACATTGTTTGCCATGTAGCATATATCACCTGATTTTCCCCACCATCTTTCATGGGGCTGTCCAGACCTGCTGACTGAGAGTTCAAAACGTAATGGTGAAGTAACTAAAGCTCTCTGGGAAAAAAGGAAGGAATTTCAATTCTTTTTCGAGTAGAAAAGGAAGTCAAAACAACCTTAAACACAGAGCCACCAGCCAAGTCTGCATAATAAACAGTGAGGTTATTCTAAAACACCACTACCACTTTAAGTTTCCCATTCTGAGTGCCTGTGAAGTGTGACATTACCTAAATATACTGCACATCATAAACTGTGAGCATCACTCTAGACTCTAGGCTGTGATTCAGGGAAGCATCCCATTCAGGAAAATACTTAAGCGTGTACTTAAGTGATTGGATTTAAATGCACGTTTAAAGCTGAGCATGAACAGAGATGGAGTTATGCCTGTGCTTAAATACTTTTCTGAATTGCCATCTCAATTAAACTATCTTAAACCCAAGTACATCTGCTAGAATTTCTTAAATTACTTTGGATTTACTCCTGTATAAATAAGCTCTGTTGGTTCAGCTTCATTCTATTCAAAATAGATCTCTAGTCATCTAAGAAGTTACACCAAGGATGAGGCTGTCCTGACGGAAATTAGGGAAGGGGTGATTTTTTTTTTTGTCACAGCCCTTAGGAAATATAAATACGCTGTCACTTTTAGCAATCCTCTGCAGAATTCTTCAAGCATGCCTATGGTGCAAAACAGAGGTAAAAACAGTCATAAGAAACATCCTAGAGGAGACCAAAATGATTTTCAAGCACATTTAAAATGGTTGGGGTTTGTTTTGTTTTAACGGCCCCTGATAATAAAAACATTCAGTATATAGGTTGGGTATTGGAAAAAAAGTCATCTTTTGTATTTTAAATATATTGGATTTAGCTTGCTTATGAAATGTTTGTTATGTTCCCTGTTCTTCTTTTGAGCCCACAGGGATTTTTCAACCTCGTTAAAATGTGCCATCTGCTAGAGAAATCCGTTATAAAATTACAACAATATAAATTTATGTGCCCGTTTTATTCTTAGGAGAAACATCAACACCTTGAAGTTTAAAAAAAAGTAGCATGTTTTTACAAAGCGGCTTTCTTAAATTTTTTTTCTTCAATTATCAAAATATACAAATAAGACAAGTTCTCACTAGCACTAAATGGAGAGAAAATAGTTTCCCTTGTGATCCAGCTAAGCTTATATGATTACTCCCATCCCACTTCCCAGTCCAGAAGAAGTGGACCCTCTTGACCACTTTCAAGGGTATGACATAAATATCAAAAAGCAAAAAAAAAGAAAAAGAAGAAAAAAAAGAAAAAAAGAAAAAAAGAAAAAAAGGAAAAAAGCACAGATGTAGATATTCTCAATTGCATAAAAGATTGCACCTTTACTAATATTGTTATTTGATTATATGATAGTCAAATGGTTGTGCTATTTTGCATTAAGAAAGACATTTTGCAGAAGCATGGCTCTTGCAGGACCACAGATGTGTCAAGGTATTTTTTATTCCATTGCATTTATACATTCTTCCAAGAGAGATAAATAATACCAGATCCACCACAGGGCGTTAGAGAACATAAGCCTACAGACTTAACTGGAAGTATTCCCGTTCACGTCAGTTAAATAGCTAATCCATAGATTTTTTTCCTTTTGGCAAAAATGGGCAACAAAGAAATAGATTAAAGTGATAAATCACGGCATATTCCCTGGTGGTGGTGAATGATGCCGGATGCAATTATCACAGAAGTCTACTGCAAAGCTTAGAGAGATTTTGCTCTCATATTATAGCTTCCCAGGCTCCAGCTTCATTGCTCACAGTTGTACACACGATTCAGGAATTCAAAAATAGAGCAAATAAGGTTTTGGAGACACCAAAGAATAAGAGATCACCTTCAGTTTACCAGGAGTGGTGGGAGCTGTGTCTCTTTGTAAAGGAGATCACCTCTCTTCAACCTGTTTTATCTTAACCTGGCCTGACTCTCTCAAAAAAGACATCAGCGAAACTCCACAGAATTGTTTTTATGGGCAGAAGAAATCGCAATGAAAACTGTCATGAAAATAACAAACTAATAAGAAAAAGGAAGACAAGATCCAGATACTTGTGTAAGTAGTGATGGAGTAATGGTTACTGCTGAAAAAGACCAGATCAAGCAGGTATTTTTTGCATTGATCTTTTCAAAGAAAGGCTCATCCAGTTTAGGTCAGCAACAGCTTAAGGGATGAGGAGGGTACAGTGTCTCTATAGCTTCTACATGGAATATGGCATTCAGTTTTAGATGTTGCTGCCTGGCTTCATCCCACCTGATTTTAGGCAGTTAAGAGGTACCTACACTAGTAGTTGCACCAGGTTTCCTTATAACCACTGGGAAGAGACAGGTTACCGAGTTCAGAAGCACCTGCTGGAGATCCCTCTTTCCCTTGGGCTATAGAGAGTGCCTTGGGCAAGCAGACATCTCAGCTGAGTGCCTGAAGTTAGGAGAGAGCAGGAGGAGCCGCAGGGTGCATCAAAGGTGTTGAATAGATCATATGATGCGTTTCCAGGAAACTAACCATGAGTTGAAGAAAGGGGTCCAATTCAAAGTCAGTTCCTGGCAACTTTCTGCCTTCAAAACCCAGTCAAGGAGGACGTTTCTATATATCATGCTCTGAGGAAAATAAAAAATAAGGCAAAATAATGCAATAAAAAATATCAGAAGAGTACGTACACCAGGGAAAGAGCAATATCTGGTCATACCAACTTCACCCTGGTGAATTAACCTCACAATTCTTTTCCCTGTGCTATGATGGTATATTTGTTCTAAGAGGTGCTTTTCTGTTTGAGTAAGGACTCTGTAATCATTACAGGAGTGAGGTGTAATGCTCTGCAGTAGGAATGAAAGAGAAATTAACTTACAACAGAAAGACAAAAATGCACTTCCCAGCACTGGCTACGATGTCACGACAGTGCTACCCATGCACACAGCTGTTGTTAGGCCCTCCTTGAAGTGCTCTCCAGCCTCCTCCATGCTCTCTACAGCCCAAGGACTACAGGGGAGATGCTTGTACCAACAGGTGTGGGAAGTGGGGAAACATCCAGTAGATAATAATGGTGGGTTTTTTTCAACATGTGGCTGTTGATTGTCAGTGTTACAGGCTGAGGTGGTTGGGGAGCCTAGAAAGTGTATTCCCGGTTGTTATCAGCTCCATCTGACTAGAAAATGTTTCTATCTCCATGTGTTTGAGCATCATGACCAGTCCTTAAAAAAACTCACTTTTTCTTTCCCTTTGGCTTAATCTTTTTCCTCTTTATGGAAGTTCATTGCCCAGAGAAGGGCAACGAAGCTGGTGAGGGGTCTGGAGCACA
>RSEF01000003.1:119552924-119563467 GCA_003993805.1 Himantopus leucocephalus
ATAGAATAGAATAGAATAGAATATTTTCAGCTGGAAGGGACCTACAACAGTCATCTATCCCAACTTCCTGACCAAAAGTTAAAGCATGCTATTAAAGGCATTGCCCAAATGCCTCTTAAAAACACTGCNAAGCATGCTATTAAAGGCATTGCCCAAATGCCTCTTAAAAACACTGCCAGGCTTGGGGCATCGGCCACCTCTCTAGGAAGCCTGTTCCAGTGTTTGAGCACCTTTTGGTAAAGAAACTGTTCCTAATGTCAAGTCTGAGCCTCCCCTGGCACAGCTTTGAAGCATTCCCACGTGTCCTGTTCCTGGATCCCAGGGAGGAGAGATCAGCACTGCCCTCTCCACATCCCCTCCTCAGGAAGCTGTGGAGAGCAATGAGGTTGCCCCTCCGCCTTCTTTTCTCCAAACTAGACAAACCCTGAGTCCTCAGCTGTTCCTCACAGGACATTCCTTCCAGCCCTTTCACCAGCTTTTTTACCCTCCTCTGGATGCATTCAAATACCTTCAAGTTTTCGATTTGTTTCACCAAAAGTTAGCAAAGTTAGACAGTCATTTTTCATAAATTCCTTTGAAAAGAAGTTGTCAAAAAATTATTTCATAAGTCAAAGTACAGGAAACATTTTATTCCTTGGAAAAATGAAGTGATAACTGTTTCTAGTTTTCATAACTTTCAAGTTCTTTACTTTCCATTCTAAAACCTCATTTCTCTTTTATTTTTCCCCTGGGAAAGGGGTAATAAAGCAAAAGGGGAAGAAAAAATCAGGGTGTGAAGAAATAGAGGAAGGAAGACATCTAGGAGTTCCTTTTGCTTTTGAAATTGTAAACATGCAGGGGAGAAAAGAACACACTTTAGCAGATAAAAGATATAAGTAAAAAAAGTTCCAATAATTTTATCTTCTAAAATCTTAATATTAAATATGATGGCAGCAGATGTTTTAACACCCTAGATCAAATATTTATCTGGAAAAAAATCAGTTAAATATTATCCCATAAAATAACTTTTTAAAGGTGCAATAATTATTACCATGATATCATGGAAAATAAGTCCCATCAGACAAACCTGATTTTTTCAAACGAATCTCCAAGTTTACACAGGAAAAGAAACCATGCTGGTGTAGTATATTCAGATAATGGTAATTTGATTTCCTCCTACACATTTTGATACATGCACGTATTTGTACTACATTAAATCATTCTAGCTTATTAAATGTAACAATGAAACATTAATTTGTAAATGCACACTCTTCCTTCTGGGAAGACAGAAATAATCAGGCCAAAACCATTTTCTTCTATGCTATTCAACACCTTTCCCCATGTTCTGGAGTGAAAAAGAAATCAATAGTAGTAAAATTCTCAGATAATGCAAGGTTTGGCAGTTAAAAATAATGAAAATGCAACCCGAGCACATCATCAGGCAGGCTCGTTTTGTCAACATGTGCTTCATCACAGTTAAGTGCTAGATTATGCATCTCAAAACAAAGAATGTATTCACATTTGCAAGATGAGGAATTGCATCCCTGAAAGCAAAAAACAACGAGATCACAGTAGATAATGCATTGAATATGAATTCCTAGTGTGCTGCTGTTGTTAACATGGGAGGATGAAATTGCAAATGTGTGTTAGAGGAAGAGTAGGAAGGTGATACCAGTTAGGTGAATGGCTTTAGGAAGACGCTAATTGGCATTTTGAGTGGGACTCGCCTGATAGAATGTAGATATCTATCATGTATGCGGTATCTCTAGGGCACTGTTGAGCCCTTCCTAGAGTATGTTTCAAAAACAGGCTGCAAAACTGGAGTCCTTCACTGGGAGGAATATGATGTACATGCTGTTTTCAACAGCAGGCAGTATAGGGCAGGGGGAGATGACATAGCAAGATTCCGTGTCTGGAAGCTGCAGTTAAACCACTTCATGCCAGAATGAAGTCAATTGTTTTAAACCAAAAGCAATTAACCACTGGGACAATTTTTCAGGGCTTGGTGGACTCTGTATGATTAGAAACTTTCAGACCAAGACTGCATTTTTAGTGTACAGGCTGTGCCTCAAAAACTGGGATTTTGATGCAGTGATGATAAGTTACAATGTTTTGGCATGGGATCGTAATAGTTTTCCCTACTCTGAAAACCTATGAAGTTTCTGTTATGGAAGAACAGAAATTTTGTCTTCCATCTGTGTGACAAATCAGCTTTGTTTTTGCTCATCCTAAATATTTGTCTTCTCTGCTTTATCCCATTATTCCTATTTTATGTCCACCCTTAGGAAACTTCAGATAACTGTCTTTATTCAACTGTCTCTATTTAACCTTGTCAGGTTAGGTTAATGGTTGGACTAGATGATCTGAAAGGTCCCTTCCAACCTTAACGATTCTATGATTCTATGATTCACCAGACTCCTACGAATATTCCAACAGAATAATCTTATGTTCATATCTCTATGTTACATACCTTTCTTTAATGGTATTTTGTCAGACTGTCACGTCACTACCAACATACCAAAAATGCAAAATCACTTCCGAAAACTTTCTTGTTAGTACATTATGGTAAGTGCCCAAGCTCTACTGACCCATCTGATATGCACAGAGGTTTCCAAACTGGTTTGCTTCATTTGCTCTAGAAAATTTCTAGTTTTTAGGCTCTTCAGAACAGATGTGACTTATCTGGCAAACTCTTCCAGGACTACACATCTTCTTACTCATATAAATGTAATTCATGTGAAAATTACTGGAAAGATATAATTGTTTGTATGGCTCACTGACTTTTGATCACATCTTCTTGAACTCATATAACAATAGGACTGCACAAGATGTTGCATCACATAGGTTTTCTCTAACCAAGACATACTTCATCTCTTCCGTTAGTTTCTATTTTCATATTACTTCCAGCTACATATTAGTCTTAACAACATCATTCTTCCATAAACCCATTCCGTGTTTCTACCTTGTGGCTAGTGTGGAGTCCCAACAGAGAGCCAGTGAAATGCTTGTGTATCTATGAAACCATGTGTTGCCTCTCAGCACAGAGATTAATTACACCTAGTTCCCTTATCTGGTACCTTGTAAATGGTATTCCTCTTTAATATGTATCTTTCCTTTTGCCTAGACATGTAAGCTAGTTTCAGTGGTTAGCAATTGTTATACTCTCTCTCTTAAGATCAGCATCATTCACATCTTCAGTCCTTTGACATCCTTTTTTATGTCTTTCCAACACAAACTGGCAGCAATTCAGTGAAGCTGGTTGCAACCATCATTCCCTTCACACTGGCCCGGTAGATGAGAAGGCCGAGTATGTTGACTTTATGAAAAGCGGTGAAGGAGTAAGTCTCAGTAAGAGCTGAAATTCAAGCTCTTCTTGATCCGAGTTGTAGCACTTGTCTCTTAACACCCTCACTGGCTCTGTGATAATCACAACCTGGATTTCACAACAGCATAAAGCCCATACGCTGTGCCTCAGACTGTAACATAGGGCAAAAATAGACTACTTAAAGTTTTCTCTCATCACACCTATCCCTTTATGGCTCTCTTTTGGTAGCTTGAATTCCTCAGATCGCTGCTGGATACTGAATTTCCAGTGTAACAGATTAAGGCAATATCCAAATCATTTGGGGAACGAGCACCTTCTGGAGATCAGAAACTGCTGCTTTATGCAATCGGTGTTTAGAATTACTAGCAGAAGGGAGTAATTTTTAAGGGAAATGGAAATAAAGCAGTTATGTTGCCTTTTCCTTTTTATCCCTACCACGGCAGTTTTACTTGCTGCTGACCATCTCCTAAAGATATTGCCATATCATTCCCCTGCGTCCACAGATTCATCTAATTGTACTTTTTTCTTCCACTCTATTTTTGCTTTCTATACTTCAGGCTTCCTGTGGTCCTTTCTTACCACAACCTTATATGCCCTTGGCTCTTCAGCATCAAACTGTGGTCTTTCTTCTTTTTCTGTTTCTAGTTATAGCATTTGGTTCCTATTTGCATCCAGCATATGACACGTGGCCATGAGCCTCCTCTAACCACTTTGCAACTATCTTCTTCAGTTCCTAAAGAATTCAGGATAACAATGTTTCCCCACTACATCTTCTTCTTAGAGGCAGCATCCTTGTAAATCCCTCTGTGCCAGCTGGATGCTGCATGCGCCGATAATCCCCAGATAAGGTGATGTTGTCGAACCATAATCCATAGTCTCCTCATTGCCTCTTCGTATTTGCTAACTCTGTTCTTTTCATAGTCAAACACAATAATCTTCCAAGTGACAACTAAGGCCTCAGCTTATCTGCATGGAGTGGCAGAGGATCCAAGCAGCAAGTAAAGCTAGAAGGGGAATTTGCTTCCAGCTCCACCCCAGCAACCCTGCAATATGTGCTACCTGCTCGCCCAGGTGCTGGTTTGCAGTGGCTCCCCGCACCAGCTCCCAGCATCCGGAAAAACACAGCTTCTTGTGGGGGCTGGGAGGAGGACCATGTTGAGGAGCACTGAAGGACCTGACTAACTAGAAGGTAGTTAGCTCTCGGCATTGAGGCACCTTTTCCTACATCTTTTGAAATTATCTCATTGTTCTTCAGAAAGTGCATTGGTAAAATGAGCTAGGCTACACTGTTTGTCTGCGCGTTCCTTTTTGGATTTTGATGGGTGAAAATCTGCCATGGGCTGCAGTAGCTGTGTTGTTAATTGCCTAAGCGCAGTCTGTTCATTCATGGTCCTTCAGGGAGAGTCCAGCTCTTAGGTTTTACTTCTCCCTCAGATCCCCAGCTTATCCGATTGCAGGCAGTCAAATGCCTACAGTAAGGACCTCCATTGACTGGAAGGAGCTCTGAAGAGCCCCATGATGCCTGTGTCAGGCAGGACTCACTGGTTTGGTCCTGGTATGACCAAAGAAATGGGAGCATCATGAAACTGGAGAGCTCCTTGTACCAGATACTTCTGAATACCTGAGTAAGATGTGTTTGTATTTTTCTGTTAGAAAAAAAAATATATTGTTGGCTTTGTAGTGAGACAAAATACGTATGTGGTGTGTCAGAGAAGGGGCTGCTCTATTTCACCCTCCATCAATTTTACCCATTCCCAAAACTCTTCTCAATAAATCTGTGTGGAAATGGCAGAAATCATGCCCTTTTCTCCCCGACTTCTGATTGTCATGGCTGAATTCACAGGAAGAGTCTATCAAAGTCAATGAATTGCCTCAGAAATTAATTTGTCTGGGATAGCTTGCAACAGATGTGCTTTTGGCTTCTGCTTTTATTATTTCTGTGCTCATAGCATGCCCCTGTTGTGTGAGATCCATTTTGGGCCCTGAGGACCCTGCAACACAAACTCACTCTGGAGTCTGAGAGGAGGGAAAACAGAAAGATTTGACCAATGTCATGTAGGAGACCTGGCTTTAGAAATTTAACATCTTCCTTTCGTAGTCTGATTTTGGACCATGCCACCCAACTGTTATAAAACACTGGTGGGAGTAACCATGGAGGAGACCAGATGTTTGCTTGGGAAAGTGTCCAGGAATTGCCATCACCACATGCAAAGAGAGAACAAGCCACTCAGACTACTTTCTAATTTGATACTTGTGACTGAATTATTTTACCTCACTACAAAGCATTTATTTGTCATAGATGCAACTGAACTTGGTTGGAATCAGGCCACGAGTTACTTGACTAAGGAGGCTCTTGCTGCAGAGGCGGATGTGCATTGCACCACTGGGAGGTAGCTGTTTGCTTCATGTTTTGGCCATGAGCCATCACCAAAACTATCAAGAGGACTGAGACAGCTGCTCTAACGCTATATATGCCTGTGCTATGCACTCTGGGACCACCATTCAAGTGCAGATTAGCATTTAAGATGAAAGAAGATAAAGAAGGGAAGCAGCTTGCTCAGCTGTTGGTCTGCAACCAGACATGCCCACCCAAAGGGCTACAAGCGAGTAAGAATAACCATAACCTCTTAGGAGAGCCATAATGATATTGGGAAGGTCAGAATCTTGCTGGAAATACTTCGGATATACTAGACATTGACTGATACAGGAGAAAAGAGGAAAACTCTTTTGCTCAATGAAAAGATAAATGAACAAGAGTATCAACCACGGTGCCAGAAGAATTGCTACAGGCACCAGCTTCACTGGAGAAGTAGCAACAGCGATGGCAAATAATTTTAATCATCCCTAGCTGATATCATCATCCTTCTGTTCAAGTATCTAGCTGAAGTCACAGCGTAATTAACCTTGGCTGGGTTATAAGATCAGCAATGTCCTGAAGAGACAAGCACTGCAAGAATATATAATGTCACATATGTGAGTAGGAAAATCATGTAAAAATCTTACCAGAAATTTTACCTATGGCATTTCACAGTTAAATATGAGCATTTGTTGGAATGAAATATGTTAAAAGTGAGATACAAGGCCTGAGCAACAGTTTGCAAGAGAACTGTTTTAAATCTCAGAAGTAAGCATGATCCAGAGTGCCAGGCAAGATGAGGATCAGGTACGTACCTTCATGGTTACCACAGTACTATTGTACTATGTAACTAACTATGGTTAGCAAAGTGCTATTGATTTGGTGTATTCTTCCTTAATACACAGTTCAGCTGCTATGTGCTTTCACATCAGAGGTGAAGACGCTATGTCCCCAGAAAACACCAGCAGGCAGTTTTACACAGCTGTTCCCATATTGTGTAGTTATTTTCTGAAGAGACACACTTTTTTTGTCGTAGTAACTGCCACCCCACCTGGGATGGGCAAAGAGCAGCCATAATTGGAAGGCTGTTGATAAGGATTTATCCTGCTTCATCCTCCAGCATTACAACATATTTAAGTGAGCAAAAACCCCAAACTTACCACTTAAATATGGATTAATTAAAGCCAGATTTTCTCCTTTAAATGTCTTATTGAGTAGGTAAGAAGGATAAAACTTGGAAAATTACTGACCATATTTTTGATCTAAGAACCAAGCCTGGAATAGAACAAGCAAAAGGGTAAAAGGGTGTACTTGGATGAGGGAAGAGATTCAAGATGAGTCTTGGGGGGGGGGGGGAGAGGAAAAAGAAAGAAAAAAATACCCCAAAAGAAACAACCACACATCTTGATTCTTTTATCTATTCTGATGAAGTTTTAATGACTTAAGTTTCTTCTTTGTGTTAGTTAAAATATTTTTTATATCTTTCTATAAAAATAAATTTCTACTCTGACAGAAGAAAAGGCATAAGTGATATATTCTCAAGAACAGCTACTATAATTACACTGTAGTTATAATGAGATGGTAACATAGCTACATCGCAGTTAACTTTGAGATACTTTTCATGCCCATTTTTCACATAACTGACAGTTCATCTATGTGAGTTATTGATTTTGTCTCTATTTCTTTCACGTTTAATAAGCACAGTTTGTAGCATAGAAATAGTAACAAAAGCGTTTTAGCCTAAAATATAATTATACAGAAACAACTTCAAAATTGCAGGATAATTGAAATGCTATTACCCTCTACAAGCAGTTTTTATATAATGAAGTGTACAACCATGAATGTATAACTGGTATCTTTTGAAGTGATCACATACTATAGTGGCAGATCTGGTAGGAAATTGAAGACAGATGTGTTAAAAAATATTAGTGGGTCTTCCTTCAGTTGGCGTATCAGTTCCATGGAAGGGTCTGTGCTTAAAAGCTGTGGTCCACCCATCCTTATTTGTTTTAAACAGAATATTCAAAAATACAGATTAGTATGCAGTATATGGCCTCTTTGCTCATCTCGGTATTTTAATACAATTTCATCTTTAGCTTTCTGTCCTTCCAACACACCCTTAACTCCAGTGTAACTAGGAACAAGCTGAAAGTAGGAATCTTTGACTTACGAATTCAAAAGTGGGTGTGATAATTAGTGAATTACAATAGCAGCATTGCTCTCTATTTTGAGCCAAATGAAATAAAGAGGCTAGGGGGATTCTTTAATAATAATAAACATGGAACTCTTAATTCCTTTTTATGCTCTGTGATCACATACAAAAGATCTAATAAAAATAATTGCATTAGATGTCCTATTTTTGGAGAAATGCATAGCTAGTATTTAGGAAGACTCTTATTGCTCTGATTTATCTATTAATGAAGCAAAACCTAGTTAATTACCTAATTTGCATGATATTTTGCATCCACATAGATGCTGGGATGAGCACTGGGGAGAGGTTTCGCATCAATCTATTTTTAATAAGGTAGGGAAGTTGGCTGGGCTGGCTCTGCAGATGAAACCATTGGATGTTTTTCTCCTGTTGGACTGAGAACTTGTAAATCAAGGCACAGACCAAACAAGCTTGTGACCTGGCGAAGGCAAGACCTTTCCTCCTCCACTGCCAAGGTCCTGCTCCTGTACTGGAGCTCCAAATTGGTAACCTGCTTGAGGTCCCAAATTATTGTCCCATGGCCTTGAGTGGAGGCAGTGAGAAGGATATAGTAGCTTGTAGCTTCTTATCTCTTACCTTCTTCCCTGCCTGCTCCATGGCACCATCGCGCTGAAGCAGGATATAACCCTGAAAACTGCAGCCAGAGCTGGGTCAGTAATATCAAGGCAGAAAGTGGTAGGTCTACTGCTGCTTTTGCCTCCTTTTTACATCACACCTTCTGCGCTCCATGGTGTTTCTTCCCACTCTTTGTCTGTCACTCCTTTATCCCCTTGTGTCGGGAAGCCTTTTTTCAACCTGCCTATCCTCCTGTCAGTGTGTGCTTGTTGTTTCTGTGTCCCATGTATCTGTCAGGATATACTGCCTCAAGAAAAAAAAAGACTTACACAACTTGCCCTGAGGCCTTCCCAAGCCCTGCGCAGCAGAGGGTCTGATTTGCCATGTAAAGATGATTTGTACAAGAATGTATCTTCCCTAACGTTAACTATTTAAAACCAAGGCATCCAGTCTAAGCCAGTTAGTTGTCCAGGCTGAGCCTGCGGTGGCCAGACAGAGCAGGGAGTGTTTCTTCCCGTCCCGAGGTGGGAATTGGAAATAGATTTGAATCCCTGTTGATGTTGTCCTCTCTTTGGGTTGACAAGAAAGAGAGCCAAGGACAACAAATTTAGATTATACTCAAAACTCTACATGACTAAAGTTAGGAGAGATTAATTCCATCCTTAGGGTCTTCTAAAAAACTCCCGCATGCTATAAGCAAGCACAGAAAAAGTGCCATTAAATACAAAAACTCCTGAAACAAACTAGGTCTTAAAATACAAACATCTGCCGTTGCAGAAATGAGGGGATTTGGCAGGAAAGAGCTTTCAAAAGAACAGACCATAGTCTTCCAATCTCTGCTGCTTCAAGTAACAGCTACAACATATGAGCTATTTAATACTGAAAAGAGGGCAGACTCTCATCGCTGGAGATAAATTACTAGTTCTGGAGGCTCAGCAACAGCATAAAAGTAACAACCAGCTAAAAAAAATATTGTCCTAATTACACTGGGTCATATATTGAAATACGGTAATTTGAGTGCTGAGTCACCAAGAGGGCTGAGAAAAAAGTTTCTGCTATAAAACAAAATTGGTGAAGTCTGTGTTTTCTGTTTTTAAAGCCATCTTTGGGAATAAGATAAATAAAACCACATGAGCTTTTGATCTAATCAATGCAATTGTGCTTGATTTTAATCCACCATTTTTAAAATACATTTGGAGTTTTATTCAGATGGTTTACTTTTGTGTCTAAGATGCATTTTAACGACTAACATGATACTGATGCTCAAAGAGCAATTTGAGCTCCTTATTAACCAGGGCAGAAAGACTATGTCTATCTCTGGACCCAGTGGAGAGAGGTAGATGCCTACATGAAAGTTCATCTCGTGTATCTTAGCTATTCAAACCTTAGGCTTACAGACTAATTAGTTGTCTTGACCCTTTATAATTGCTGGTGAAAAGAAGGTACCTTAGAAAATGTTCAATCCTATATATTTTACCTACTTAGTGGTATGGTGAAGTGCCTGTCTCTCTCCACTGACTGCAGATCATAGCATCATAGAATGGTTTGGGTTGGAAGGGACCCTGAAGATCTTCTGGTTCCAATCCCCCTGCCATGGACAGGGACACCTCCCACTAGAGCAGGTTGCTCAAAGCCACATCCAACCCATCCTTGAACAACTCCAGGGATGGGGCCTCAACAACTTCTCTGGGCAGCTTGTTCCAGTGCCTTACCACCCTCAAAGTGAAAAATTTCTTCCTAATATTTAATCTAAATCTACCTTCTTCCAGTTTAAAGCCATTCCCCCTCGTCCTATCACTTCTTGCCCTTGTAAAAAGTCCTTCCCCAGCTTTCCTGTAGGCCCCCTTTAGGTACTGGAAGGCCGCAATAAGGTCTCCCCGGAGCCTTCTCTTCTCCAGGCTGAACAATCCCAACTCTCTCAGCCTGTCCTCATAGCAGAGGTGCTCCAGCCCTCTGATCATCTTCGTGGCCCTCCTCTGGACCCACTCCAACGGGTCTATGTCCTTCTTATGCTGGGGGCTCCAGAGCTGGACACAGCACTCCAGGTGAGGTTTCATGAGAGCGGAGTAGAGGGACAGAATCACCTCCCTTGCCCTGCTGGCCACACTTCTTTTGA
>RSEF01000003.1:119573567-119590178 GCA_003993805.1 Himantopus leucocephalus
AAAAAAAAAAAAACAGCAGAAAACACTAAAAATCAAGAAAAAAACCCCTTTTTAAAATCTTCTTTCCATATAAAAAGGCACAAAACTGTTTGCAAAACTTTACCATGCACTTCATATGCCCAAGCTGAAGGGTTTTGGGGGAGAAGAATCAGATCTAATAATTATCCCTAAAAGGGGATCCTGAAAAGGGATCACATGTTTTCACTGACAGGTGTGTAGGCCCTCTCGCTTTGTGTGCTTCCCACCGTGTACCTCTTCTAATTGTTTTCCCTACAACGCTTGAAGTCCAATATGTACAAGAAATAGGAAGAAAACCTGCCAGGAAGTAAAAGGAATTGGATTTGCCTGGTTTTATTACTCCATCTAAAGGAAATATTAAAAAATAAAGAGCAGAGAATAAAAAGTGAGGAGTAAAGCAGATCCACGGGAATTATTTAAGCTCTTACAATCTGCAGTTTCAATAATGACACAGAAAAGGGTGATTTTTTCTTTTTAAATTATGTTTTATGTTGGCAAACATCTCTTTAATTTTCTCTTGTCTGAAAAGGGTGATTTTTTCTTTTTAAATTATGTTTTATGTTGGCAAACATCTCTTTAATTTTCTCTTGTCTCTGCTCTTCCTGGTTTCTCTGGGGACCAGCAGCCAAAGTACTGAAAAAGTTGCGATAATGTTTTATCAAAGGCACAAAGAAAAGGAATAGCTGAGAATCAGAGACCGCCAAGCGTGATGTGGCAAGATTTTGAGGCTAGCGTGGTTTTGAGGTTAACTTCCAGCTAAGCAGTTTGGAGGCTTAACTAAGCCCAGCCTTCGAATGCAAGGCGCTGCTGTGCTTTTACCCAAGTCCTATTCAGGAGGTTCCACTCTCACAGTGCTCAACACTTCCAGCTGAAAATGCCTCCTTTTTAAGAGATAACTAAGCAATTTTCCCTCTTTTTTTTTTTTTTTTAATCTCAAATTTGGCATTGTGAAGCAATTTCTCTGCCCTGAAGCATCCCCCCCTTCCCTCCAGCACACACCAGTTTTTAATGAGTTTGGCCATTTGTTAGCTGGACAGAGCCAAAAAAACGTCGAGTTTCAGATGTTTTTCCTTTCTTTTTTTCATAGTGTTGGACCAGAATCTGGAAAGGGGGAGTGGGAATGAGGCACTTAAGTAGGCCTGGTTTTATGCATTAAAATATAACTGAAGCTGGGGTTCTGGATCTGCATATGAGATAGCTGACTCCCACCCAAGGTACTTTTGAATTCAGTATGTTCAAAGAGATTTTTCACCCCCACATATGAACACCAGCAGGTAGTTTTTATATTTGTGAAATCTGTCTCAAGATCACCTTGTAACATGTGCCTTTCATGATAAAATCTTATGTTCTTAGTAGCCCATAGAGATGAAGATGTTGTCATGTGCGATCCTCTAACATGTTTTCTTTAATTGTTATTCCAGTGAAAAAATTAAAGTTCAGGACATCATATCCACTTTAGGCTTCTCATTGCCTCCCGTCACTGGAGAGAGCTCTCCCACTGGAAGTCTGCTGATACTATGAGGGCCAGCTCTGCTTTATTTTTTTTCAGCCGTACTCTGTGGGTGAGGGTGTCTCATGCTGTCTCGGATGGCACAGAGCACATTTGCAATGATGAACAAGTGTTAAACAACAGCGTGCAACAACCTGAAAATTTTACATCAGCCCAAAACCTTCATCTAGAGATTGCAGGAGCTGCTAACGACTGCAACGGATCAAGCTCCATGTGCTGGGAACAATTCATTTTGATGCAGCCTTTGTGCTGCGGAAGTCTGGGAGGACCCACAGGAGGTACAGCAGATGCTGAGGTCTCAGTTCAGACCATAATCAGTGGTCACCAGTGAGGTTCTGGCACGGCCCAGGACCCTGCTGTGCAAGGTGCTGTGCAAACGCACAGCTGGAGAAGCTGCCCATGCTCCAAAGATCTTCCGATCTGATGCTGGAGTTTCCTTAGTCCCTGTATTTCACGGTACAAACGGCTGATGCTGCTAAAGGAGAGGTCCCTTCCCTCTCCTTCCTGAGCCTGCACCTCCTCCCTGCCAAGCTTGGGAGCAGCAGTTCACGTGGCACGTGGTGAACTGGTTTGGAGAACTAATCCAGGTTTACACAAACTCAATGGGAAGGAAAAAAGAAAAAGAAAAAAAGATTTAATTCCCTCCTTGCTGCCAGCTGGCTCAGGGTTTCTTTAATTCCTGTGCTCAAACTGCATAGTCCGGTGGTGGTGTCAGCTGTGCAACACCTGAATAGCTTCATCCTCAAGGTGGCTGTATTTCACGGCTGAGTATTTGTCCTTTCGTGCGAGTACACAGCAGCTATTAACTTCAAGCAGAGTTTCTGATCTGGATGTGCCTCTTCAGCCAGAACAGGAGTCAAAACATGAAAAGTCAGAATTTAGACTCAGACCCCGAGCAAGGCTGCCTAACCAAACCTGCCAGGTTAGGAATGCCAGGACTGCCGGGCTGCCTGCTCGAGGAGATGAGAAAAACGGGGCACCTTCGGGGGGCAATTTTGATCTTAAATGGACTGAATTTCATTCTTAGGGTTCTCAGTCCTCCTAAAGCCTACAATGTCGGAAACCCTAATTGAACTACCTTCATTAAAGGCTTAAAGTTAGGTTATATGTGTTCCTCAATGCAATGTTAAAGTTAAGAGAGAGTTCAAGATACCAAGATAGACAAATATTCAGTTACTGTGTATAAGCACTTCTGAAGAAATGTAGCATATTCATTGTAAATGATGATAATAATAACAACAATCACCACCTTTTCAACTTATCTGAGACATGTCCCTGAAGACATCAAAACTTTTTCCCCTAAATAGACATTTCACAGTTACTTTTATGTAATACATGTTTTAAAAAAAAGGCTTTTCAAAGTCCCCTGCAGTGCACAGTGATTTTTCAGTTTATATTAGTATAACCTATTTGGAAGGGTTTGGGTTCTGGCAGAACAGGAAGGATTGGACTTTAATTTTAAAACAAAAATGCTGCAGATGGTGGGACCTTGTGGTATCTAGCCACCTTTGGATTTCAAACAAATAAATATTTAGGGAAAAATCCTGATAAAGTAAGCCAGAGAGTAATCAGATGGTAAAGCACTTCCAGATGATAGAACCTTAGCATTTGTCTTCTGGGTACTCTGCAAAATCTCAGTCTCACTGCCGCAATAAACTGCCAATATCTGGCAATCTGTTTTGCAGGAGGATGGCATTTAATTCTGATTCCTTCAGTGGAAACTAGTTCCTTATTCAGATTAATGTATTTTAGTTCTTTTGCAACTTTGTAATAATAATTTCCAAAAAGGGTTTTTCAAAACCCTGTCAGAGGTTTGGTGTGAGACAAAGCTGAGATTGTCTTGAGAAGAAGCCTTGTTTTTCCCCATGAAATTATTCTCCGAAGTTTTTTCTCAAGTCAGTGCAAATGTAGATGATACCCTAGATCATTCAGAAACACTTCACCTAACATAAGTCTTTGCTATAATGATCTTAAAATTTAGCATATTCCCATACTTATGAAAATTTCATGGATTCTTTTTTTTTTTTTTGTCATTTGAAATGCAAGTATGGTGGGATTCAGCTCACCTAATTTTGATCAGCGGAAAGGTAAATGCATAATCTGAACACTCTTTCTCTGGTCCTTAAAGTCTCTGAAAGGTGAATTAATCCCTGCCTAATGTAGTTGTTTATAAAAAGTGAAATGCATTTGGTTCATCCTTCTCTCCCGTGATGGCACACTGGGCTCAGTCTAGGTTGGATGCCAAACATAAAAGGCCTCAAATTAGAAGAAACATATCCCGTCTTTGAAATGGGATTTCCCATCGTGACTCTGTATGAGCATCCACAAACTGCAGTATCATGGACCCTCAGTGGCAGGGCAGGGTCACAGCCTGACTCTGCCGACCAGACCAGGTACCATCCCCTGCAGCCTCGTGTTATGGGCATTTGTCAAGAAGAGGAGAAGAAACGGCCTGACTCCACAATCCATTTCACAGATGTCACCAGCCTGTTCCCACAGACTTGGTCTGTGATTACACTCCAGTTGGGCAAAAAATAGTAGAAATGATCCAGCTGAATATTTAACTGTCCTGCTCAACTGATTTTTAAGACTGCCTGCTACGAGAATTTTTCCCTGGCACAACCAGAATGTAATTAATCAATGACAAAATTCAACAGGGACAACATGGAGCCAATTTGTGACATTAGGTATATGAGACTATTCAAATTTGAAGTGCTGCGGAACAATCAGATGACGCACAACATGGCAAAACAACGTCAAGGTTGGACCATTCAAAATCCACACAGTCAACACAAAACTCCAGAAGACGACTGATTTCATTCTAGAAAGATAACAAAAGGACCAAGGCAAAACAACGATCTATCAAGGCTTCACTGACTATTTAACACATCATCTACAGCCTCCAAAGCACCATTCAAACTCAACATACGGAGCTGTCTTTGTCCTGCAGAACTTGATCTGCAAGAAGGTGAAGGATGAAGGAGAACACCCAGTAGTGAAATGTCCATACTTGCAAAGCAGTATCAGAGTCAGAAGTAAAACTAGGTGCCTTTTCCATGAGGGATGCAAAACCCCAACTTTAAATCAACTTTGTCTGTGACCTTGGTCCTATCATCTAAGCACTGCATCTCCAATTTGACATTTGCAAAACTCAGCTCACGGGAATCTCTTTCAAGGGAGGACCCTAGATTGCCCTTTGGGGACCACAATCCAACCAAAACTCTTCAGAAAATGGCTTTATTTTCTATTCAGGTTTCTAACTGCTCCAGTTCTCTCTGTGTAAATTCTCTGACGCAGCTGCTGCTGACATCTCCTCCTTGTTTAATATTATCTGTGAATTTCATTCCTGTGCAATTCAATTCCACTTCCCGATAATTAATAGAGATGTTAGATGAGACCAGACCTAACACAAATTCTCCAGATACTCTGCAATATACCTTCCATAAACTTGTTACATTATCATTTATCATGATTCTCCATTTACAATCTTTCAGGCGGTTTCCAACCCACATGACTGATTTCCCATCCAAGCCAATTTGAATTAATATTTCTATTAGGATTTCCTCATACTGACCTTATAAACCTTTTACGTCTTTGACCTCTTGATGTTACATGGAAGAGGCATGAGATTGCTCATAAAACTCCAACAGCTCTTTGAATTTCTCCAGCTGCACCACAGCACTCCTTTATGATGGGAAAATCAATGTAAGGCAGAGGAAGAGCTGAGTTGCAGCAGAATATGAATTCTTGAATACGTGGTCCTGCACCAAAATCACCACCTGACACCCCAAACTGCTCCTTCACAAAGCAGCATCTGAAATGTCTTTTCTGCCCACTGTGTCCTCATTGAAGAGGCTGTAGGAAAGACCCAGTTCAAACTGGTCCTATCATATCAGGATGCACTTGAGTTTCTCTGAGTTTCATTCTGTGCTATTCTCTATCCTGGTTACCTTTTATTTAGCTACTGTAAAAGAAGTGAAAAAATGTCCTATTCTGACGTTATTTTTCCTTGTCATTTTTGCTACTTCAAAGAGTGACTGGGTTTTCCACAAAAAAAGTATCAGAATCATTCCTAAAGGAGAGTTGTTCAGATCTGTTAAGTAGTGACAAATGACCTGCTTTAACTTTCCTTTTGAGGTGAATATTCTGATGAAAAGACCACCGAACATACGCAATTACAGTATTTGGCATTTATGTAACACATTTTTTCCCTTTGATTATGTTCTCCTCTTTCTCTCACCTCTAAAATCTTATACTAGAGGCAAGAAAGTGGTAAAAGTTGTAAGGATACAAGCTTTATTCTTTTAGGAGAAAAAAACCCCTCTTTTATTTAAAATTAAATTCTTCTCAAAAATGAAACGTCATGAAATATTTTATGAGAGCAGGCGAGCTCTTAAGATTGTCAAGCTCGTGAAATTTATTTTTGGGCATATACCTAAAGCCTAATACTTGTGCTAATCTTGAAGCCTAGGGAAAGAAAGGATTGGAGAGACATTTGTAAATATTCAGAAAAGTTCGTGTTTCTTTGCTGGTGTCCCAACTTTCTACGCAATTTACAATGATATATCTGTTGTGCATCAACTGGGTAACCAGTGTTTTTTACATGCAGATAGAAAATCAGTTATGGACAGGAAAATTAATGGTAATTAACAAAAGAAGCACCACTGGTAGAGCATTTATTGCCACACTTTCCAGCCATTCCTGAAGAGAAGTGGGTTTGTCATCTGGATCCAAAAGTCTGTGTGGTGCAATCACTATTGGAGGATGTTTTATACTTATCTGTGACTAAAACAGTAGGACTGTGACTCAGTAGGACACGAGTCAAGAACTTGGGCAAACTGAAGTGTAGATTTTAAGGAGAAGAACACACACGAACATTTCCATGTTGCGTCTGCTCAGCACTGAGTTTGTTAATGTATTTAGTTAATGAATCAAAATCTGCTCTAAGAAACCATCCTGGAAAATGGTTAGCAAAAGGGTGATTTATATTTAAGTCATAGGCCCCGTCAAACAAGAGATTGCGTTGCGTAATGAAGTACCACTAACAGCATCTTTCTTCTTAACGAACTGCAAATTGGTTTACGAACTAAACCCCCTCCCAAAACAGGAAGTGAGGATCACTTGGTCCATTAATTCTGTTCCCTGTTCTCCTGTGAAAAATGGCATTAAAAGAGCCAAAGCAGCCCTCTGGGGGATACATTCATGTCCACGGGGACCGGGCTGTGTCCTCACCACGCAGGGATCCTGCCAGGCAGAGCTGGTGGGGTGACTTCATTTCTCTGTGATTTTCAAACCAGAGTGACCTCTCCTTCCCCAAAGTTTGAATATGGGAAAACATTTCCTTTTAAAGTAACTTTTATTTTTTCTTCTTTATTTTCTAATCTACAGTATAATGTGAGAGCAAAATATTTTGGCAGGAATTTTGAAATACTTCGAAAGAACCATTTCAACATGAAAAAACAGAAGCATTTTGTTGGGGATACCTCACAATGAAACTATGGGAACCTGCGCTTCTTTTTTCTTCCTCCAAGACAAAATTAATAGCTAGGTAGATGTCGTTTCGCCGACACTTTTGGTTTCAAGAATGCTGTAACTTCTGATAGGAAAAGATTCAGCTGAAATGTTATGGGCTCACCCTACATGCAGCACAGGTCATGTGTGATTTAGCAGAGGTGAATGAGTGATTTAGCACAAAAGCAGCAAAACACTCCATGGCCACTCCTGAATTGTAGCACCCTTTACAAAGCTGCTGACACACGAGCAAAAATACACCATGTATGTGGTAAGAATAACACCTCCCCGTCAGACCGACAACGCTTGTGTTACGCTGGTGGAAACAATTATGCAAGGTGTAAGAAAAGTGAGACCCTGACTTTTCTCACCAAAAACACTGAGGGCGACTTTTCCGTCTTGCTTAGGTACCTAACTTGGCCACTAGTTTTAGGTGCCCACTGAACTGGTCCTATAGGTGATGTTTGTGTCCCCTGTATGTAGCGAGGGGATACACGTTAGGTGTTTGGGCTTCCCTGTGGAGGTATTGAATGGCACATCCCCGGTCTCCCGCTGACTGCACAAGGAAATTAATTGTGGCAGACTGGCCCATTAGGAGCTTGATCTTTAATCCCAAATTGCGTACCCTCGGTAGGTGGGTTGCGTTACACTTTAAGTCTCTGCAATGTGTCATTGCCTTCAAAGGCATGGGAGAGGTAGGCAAGACTGCTCTTTGCCTTCTCATATGCCCTCAGGGCAGGCAAGCAGGCTTTAGGGCTTGTGCAATTGGGGTTTTTAAAGAAGAATTATTCTGGGAGACACCAAAACATTTGCCATCGTGGGTATCAAGGAAACTTTATACGCTTGTGGTGCCAATTGACTTTTTCCATCTTAGTTGTAGATCATTATCAGACCAAACAACTTCCTGCAATATTAGCCAGGCAGTGACGTGCGGGTCTCACAACCTGCGATCCCCCCAGCACCCCCCTGGCTGCGGTACCAGTTTGCTAGCAAAAGTGGACCAGGGGAGGGCATTTTGGTGCCAGAATGCAGAACCAGAGAGAAAAGCTGATCTGGCCGACTCACGGCTGTGGGAGGGCTGTCTGACATCTCGCCGAGCCACTGCTGGGCACACAGAACTGGCATCGTGCCCGAATTACCCACCAACGTGTGAGCAGGGATAAGGAGAGAAAAAAAAAAAGCTGCAGAAAAATCTCTTTGCCATACCAGAGCTGCCCACCAACAAATTACTCCCAGTTTGCCTTTGAGCCACTTCCACAGTAATTCTTTTTAGCTGGAAATCTTCATGCTACCACCCACCAGATCACACTTATTAGTGCCATCAAAGACCTCCAAGCACTTTACCCAAAGCTCCTGCTCCCAAATGGCCTAACCAGTATAAAAACGAAGCTAATTCACACCCAGTGAATCCAGGGTAAGGCAATGACATGTGCCACTGCATGTGATCACCTCTGCAATGCCCGGCAGCTCTGTTACTGCTCTCTCCCTTTCTGGGATGCTTCACAGCCCCGCTACCAAGAGCTTCCTTTACCCTCTATTCTCCACATGAGCATCTTGCGCCTTGGTAGGTAGGACAACAGAGAACAGGGCTAATGTAGTGAGCAACAGGGGTATAAAAGACTTTATAGCTTGCCCTTTCTGCCTCCTGTCGCCTTCCCCTCTCTTTTCCATCACACGCAGCACCTGCTTCCCTACGTTGATGAAGACTTTGTTTCATCTGTATTTAAAGCTTCTTTTCAGCTCAAGTCCCGGCCATGCAGAGCATGTCTCGCTGTTTGCATTAGGAGTGTGCAATGGATGTGGGGTCTGCATAAATTTCTGGAGAAATGCAAGATCATGATTTTAATAACTCAATTCAATCCCCCTGGAAAACCAGTCAGCAGTTTTTTTCACCATGACTTCTATAATAACAACTGTGCAAAGCTCTGCATAGGGTTCTTTTATCTCTTAATGGCTGAAAAGGTTTAATACTGGTTCTGTTCTTAGATTACTCTTTTCAAAATGTCTAGCACAACCTTCCCTAAACCGTTGTTTACCAACTGAGATAGATATGTATGGAATATGCATACCCACATATACATACAGGACATTAAAGAATTTAAGAACTTTTTTTTATGTATTTATTAATCTAATTTTCTCCTTACAAAGTTCCTCCCACTTCTACCACAGAACATATATTTAATCCATTAATGTTGGTTTAAGGATCTCCTCTCCTCTCCTCTCCTCTCCTCTCCTCTCCTCTCCTCCATTAAAGCATCTTTCTCTGGCTGGGAAGATGACACATCTTTACTAATGTTCATCAGTTGTATTTTCTCACCTTGCTAGCATGGCGGTATCTGAATTTGTTTTAATTCTTGTTACAGATAGCAAGAATACCCACCCATTGTAAATTCAGAGGGAGACGTTCAGAGCCCTCCAACAGCTCACAGAGCCAGTACAGTAACGGGCTTGAAAGACATTTCGGAAAGGCAAAGGGATGGCTGAGATTAGAAGATGTTACGTCAGCATAGAAACACTGCCAAGAGTTAACTGAATATTTAATAAAGGAAATAATTTTTCTTTTCTGTCCACAGAGGAGTAGCTATTGTAGGAAGATGGCAAATTGCTACTGGACTTTCTGCCTTTGGCAAGTGGTTGACATCCATACCAGATCCATAGCCACGAGCAGTTGTTGCTAACTGAAGGAGCTTGCAATTGCACCTTCCTTTTCTCTACCCAAGCAATCTTCCAATTGCATCTTTATTATTATTCACATCACGGCAAGGTCTCCAGAAGGCCTGGCACTGCATAAAAGGCCATGTCTTCCAGCAAGTGCTGACAAAACTGAAGAGTGGAATAGTTGGGAGGGAAAGGCATGAAGGAGCTGACCAAGGTCATCTGAAAGGTCAACAGAGAATATTTTCTTGGCAGTTTTTGACATGGCCACTTATCTCAACTGCTTGATAGGAAGGAATGAGCCCCACACCCAACAAACCTGCTGTCTACAGCCTTGGTGGGGTGAAGGTGAAATTTACCCCAGAGACTGGTAAAGAAAGTTAAGTTTATAACTGAAGAATGGCAATGCAAAAAGAGCACCCTAAACCCCATCCTTGTTTTGATAGGTTTTTGCTGTCTTTCTGCTGTTTGTTTATGGTGGGACAGCTTGTCCCGGTACAGATTAACCTGCTTTCATGTCCCTGGTGCAGTCAGGGCTCATAGTCTAGCCTTCCTTTTAGGCAAGAGGGGTTATCTTAACACCTGGGCTACCAGAGCTAAGAAAGAGACTGTTCCTAATGTATTAAGCAGAGGAAGGAGAGGCAAATTTTCCTAAAAATGCAAGGAGATGCTTCATTTCTTGCCCATGCAGAGCAGGCAGGCTGTCTGATCGTGTCCTCAAGAGCTGATAGCTGCAGGGACATGTCCCAGTAAGGGCACAGCTAACCCGCTGCAGACACCAGCTCCGCCAGCCCCTCCAGGAGAGGTGGGTGAAGAACCCTTCCTAGTTCTGCGGGACACTACGGAAACACAGTTGGAAGAACAAGACGCTTTGGGTTTGGGTTGTTTTTTTTCCAAGTAAGTCCTCCCAACCTGTGTGGCAGAAGAGGCTACTTGCCTGCAAACGCTACCAGCCTGCTGTCATGCTACTGAGCGGCTACTCTGAGCGCAGCCTACCCAATCCTGTCTTGATCTGCGAGGCTGAGATGAAAGCTATCTGCAGCCTCCAGCCTTCCTCTTCTGAACCTCTCCCTGCTCATGTTTTTTTTTTTTTTTTTTTTGCTTTAACTTAGCNCTTTAACTTAGCAAATTTTGCCAGCCACAGAGCACTTCACAGGATGCTGCGCCACGGGCTGGGATTGGGACAGGTGGTATCGTAAATGGGTACAGAGCCACATTGCCTCCGAGGAAGCATCTGGTCCTGGGAGTCAGAGTAATCTTATACTTGAACCAACTTTACTGAAGGAATAAACACTTTGCGGATATTATTGATACGCAGATACCTACTCTGGTGTAGGTGGGCTCTGGTTTTATACCCTCTCTGTCCCATGAGGGTGGTCAGTGCCTCAGGGTCGTGTAAGGAAGAATTAATCTTAGAGCAATGGGAAAGACTCCACGAATGCAAATGGAGCAAGGCTTATTTAAAAGAACAGCTATCTGCGTGAGAAAAATTGAGAATCTGGCCAGTAGTAAGTCTGCAATTACAGGTTTCAAGATGCTAAGTAAACGCAAGCAACTTTTCTACTTAAGCAATAAAGGATCCAATATCCGGCTGATGTGCTTATCATGAATGTGGTAATAGAGATGTCTGTTTTATTGGCTGCTGTTTAGCCTAGTGTTCATAAATGACTGATATTTAATTAATTGAAGGCAGTATTACAAAAAAAAATCTGCTTACAAAGGCTCCTTTTAACCAGCAGTTGTCATATACGTTCTGATCTCAGAGAGATAAGTTCTAAGTTATTACGTTTTCTCAGACAAACTAGCAAATAAACATAAAAAGAAACAGTAAAGGTGAAATACCTGAAAAAATTATCTCATGCATTTTTTTTTCTCCAGGTAAGGACTGCATTCAGTAATCATTTTCATTCTTTGTAGTGATTTTTTTTTCTTTTTTCCCTGTTAAGGACAGCAACTTTGCTGGGGTTATCGGCAAATTTGGGTTATTGGCAAATCGGGGTTATTGGCAAATCAGGGTTATAAACCAATCTCCTTCCTCATATCTGATCGTATACAAGAAGCAGTCCCCATGTAATCATTAATTCTGTCTATACCAATAAGTAAAAATGTGCCTCAGACCATACTCTGGCCCTGGGGGCAGGGGCACAACATACCCAAGTAGATACACGCTGTTATCCCCAGAATGGAATAAATATACCAACCAGGAATGGACTCTTTCCCGTGCTAACTCCCAAGCCATGCCCAGGCACCATCCTGGAAGGCTTAATTGACAAAAACGATGCCGGGATTTAAAACTTGCAATTTAGCAGTTTGACATCTGAGGGTCAACGCTCAATATAGACTTGCCCAGTCTGCATGGTTAGGGCACAATCCAGACCACAAGCACAGGAACAGTGGGGTTTTTTTGTCCTGGGCTGGGGAAAGCATGAACAATCTTGCTCCAGGATGTATCTCAAAAGTCTTTATCAAGACTTCATACATCCAGCTTTGTTTTCCTGCTCCACCACGGTCTCTCTGCATGACCTTGGGCACATCACTCTTCTGGCTGGGCTGCAGACTGCAGCGTAGCGTAACAATGGCTGCGAACGGGCTGTCCCCAAAGCAACGGGAGCAGGCATTTTGTACAGCCTGGTTCACCTGGCCTTTCAGAAGAGCAAACTAACCTACCACGACCCCTCTGTTGCCAGAGTGGGTTTTAAACCCATCTCAGGCATTTGAAACCACACTGCAGTCTGCACTCGGGATGTAAGTGCCACCTCTCTGCTCCTCTTCTGGCGAATGGAGAGACGTGGACTTCCCGACTTACAGAGGGGCAGTGAAGATAGGTGTATTCAAGGCTATAGGCTCTTCCAACACTAGAGCAAGTAACAGCTAAACAATCATTACCCTTTGCAGCCAGATTTTCTTAGGAAAAGCCATGCAGTTTCATTAGATTTTGCAGCCCAATAACAGCTGTTTCAAAACCAGTCTGTTGAAACCTGCTCATGCGGCTTCCACAAAGTTCCTGTGAAAGATCTGGCGAGAGCTCACCCACAGCCAGCCTTCAGCCAGCCTCCCCCAGGAGAATTGAATCAATTTGGGCTCCAGCAGGAGGCAAGAAGAGGGACAAAGTGAGAGCTGCTCACAAGACTTGAGGGAAAAAAAACCCTACAAGATTTTTTTGCAGCTCCTGGATGGAGCAGGGAGAGCGGCTGGAACGGCTCAACATTGCCATTGTGGTTCCCCAAACCAGTACAGGTTGACACTTAACCCATGTCAACTGCAGACTAAACACATCTGGGATACCTTTGCGGTTTGTAAACCCACCGTATTGTTCTTAGAAGAACTTTATTCAACCTGAGGGCATTATTAAAAGAACAAGACAGAGCAAAATCTACCAGTATTAATGAAGCAACCTGTCCGTTGAGAAAGTGAGGCAACCTAGCAGATCCTGATGGGTCTTTATGGTGCAGGAAAGTTTAGCTGAGAAAAGTCCCAAAGACATGGACTGGTGAGTGTGGTGAACACTGGTCCACACTGAGTAAGGGCAGTCAGATTTGACCCTCTTGTTCGCATTCCCACGAGTTCTAGCCACAACCGCTCCCTCATGTCATGACTTAAGTAAAAAGAAATAAAAAAACTCATAGCTACAGCCACAGGGGTTGTTCCCTTTGCTGAACATCCAGAGACTGATCTACCCTGATGGGTGCAGCATCCAAGGTATTTCTGCTTAAACACATCTGGGTACCCCAAAACAAACGACACAGGCCCGGGTTTCTACAGTCTTTGCTCAGAGGTGCAGAGAGAGGGAGGTCAGTAAGTAGCCTGGGAGCCCGGATTAAATCAGTATTTTGGCCGTGGCTTGAAGGAGAGAGCAAGAGATGTTTGCCCACAACTTCCTAACCCTGTAGCTTGGTAGACGGGACAAGAGAGATGACAGAGAAGGGGCTCACCTAGCGCATTAATCCACACAAAGTAGTAATTTTTTTGCAGCAGCTGGAGCCACAGAGACCGGAGGAGGTGAGTCTCTGGGGACACATCAGTCTCTGGGGAAGGCCAGTCCAGGTTCAGGGTTGACCACGGGGCCACAACAGAGTCCTTACTGTGTCAGAAAAGGAAAAACTGTGGCAAAGTGTGTTTCTTTTTCACAGTAACACCAGGGACTCTCCCTATCCACAGAAATGGGTTGTAATCATTAGCTTTTCTCTAAAGTGCAGTCACAGATTTTGGTGGCTTTACCTCCCTGCACTGAGAAGCAGGTAGAGCGCTGCCTGCTCTGTCCAGCTTAAACCTGGGTACTTAAGGGCATTTATTCCTTCATCCGGAAGATGAATCACAACAACTGTTTGGGGATTGGAGGTGCCGGGCTGGTATTCGGCAGTGCTCAGAATCAGAGATCTATGCTTTGGGAAAACCTTTCTCTGTGTGAATTATCTATCAATCACTTATTCCAATAAATCTCTAATCCAGACCAGGTTATTTTTTCCTCTGCTTTTAGCTTTAAAAAAAGGAGGAGGTGTAGGCATTCTCCTAGTAAAAAAACATATTGCAAGTGACTCCATCCTAGTTTTGCCAAGCCCAGTTAAGGTTTCTCTACACAAGAAAATTAATCTGGATTGAAAGAGTAGAATGACTATTTCTGTATAGAACTGGTTTATAATGATGTTACTTATTTAGTGGACCATCAGTGTTCTCCACTGAACTAGCTTAATCTTGACTTTAAAAATAAGCAAGATGGAAAGAAAGCACTTTAATTCTGCAGTAGCAGGATTGTCTTCACAATGAACTGAAAGATAAAATTTGTTCAGGGATATTTAATCCAGAATGACTCGTGTTTCTGAGCATTCCTTGCACTCAGGACTTTCCAGCAGCAGCAAGGACACCTTTTCATTTCCACACACTCCACTCAAACAGCCACAACTCTCCACAAAGCAATTACTGTAACATCTAGAGCAACGGGACCAAATCCCAACGGTCCCACCTGGCCCTTTTACTGAAGCTAAAAGACCAATAAAATCAATCTACGTCTCTGCTTCGGTTTTTGGGGCAGGGACTGGCTTTACTTTTTTTCCTGGTGAATGAACAGTAAGAAAAAAAATGATAATTTCAGGATCTGGCCAGTACTTGCAAGAGCACTACCTCCCTTGTCCCTGAGGATTTCTTTGGAGAAAGGGTGACAGGTAACCCCCAAAAGCCTCTCTGGTTTACAAGAAGGCTCCCTGTGACCTGAGCCATGAGTAACTAGTGTGCTAGGGAGTCTGTTACACCCTAATTAATAAATCCTGCCTCTGGCGCAATGCCTGGGGGAGCATGCAGATATACTGTAATTCCCAGAAACTTCTTTCAGCAGCCACCTGCAAACTTTCCACCTTATTTGCTCATAGCAGGTTAGTCCTGGTGAACTGGATTGCTCCAGATGAGAGGGAAAGCAGGTGGGTACTGTGTGCCGGGGGAATATTCCTGAGATCATTTGTGCCAAATTGTTTATTCTTTTAATTGGAAGGACTGAAACTTCATTCACCTTTTACCTTGTTTCGCCTTTGCTGGAAGCCTCTAGCTGATGGGATCCGTCCCAAAACTCCAGCCCATCCATCAGCGGCAGAGTTAATTATGTTCACACCGAGAGAAAAAAAATAAAAAAAATCCACCTCCCTTCCCCTTCTTTGCATGCAGGTGAAGAAAAAGAAGGCAGGACACCTGAAATCGCTCCTGGCCCAAACCTCCTGCTGCTCCTACGGCACTCGCAGAGGGAGGGAGGCACAGGAGCTCACTGTGCATTTGAGGAAAGCCTTTTCTGACCATATTAAAGCTAAATTATCCCACCACGGCAGCGGGGCTGGAAAAGGTGATGGTGAAACCCCACCTCACCCCCGCACACACCCCACCCCCCCCTCCCCCCGACCTCCTGTCCCTTTTCCCCCAGGTATTAACCCTTCAAGGCATCGCAAGGTCTCCCGGTCCCGAAGCTGTTCTCCACTCCCTGCTTCTCCTGGTGCGTTAGCGGCCGGTCCCCCCCACCCTCCCTCCTCGTCCAGAACAATAGCAAGGCACCGCTTTCCAGCTGCTTCCCGAGGAAAGCCCAGATCACACACATTTAGATATCGAGAGAGAGAGATATGATTATATTTCTCTTTGCTGTTTAGGACAAGAAATGAAGTGCTGCCTCTTTAATTGGCAAAAGCATGCAGTAAGAGCATACCTTTAATTTAGTGTTGGGATAGCTCACTTGCACCCTGGCTGTTGTCTTATTGGAGAGGGCAGCCTGCCTCAGATCCTCTAGCACTGAAATAATATCATCCAGCACGCATTTCTTATCCTGATTTCTCAACACACACAGATGGGAAAAAGTATAATTATAGCCTTTGTAGTTCACCTTCATTTCCAGCACGGCTCGGTGGATCTGCAGGATCACATCAGCCTGATGCAAAATATTGCCTCCGGGTTTGGAGAGGAGAATCACCCTGCCATACCTCCCCGGGGTGTGCAAGTCCGAATACAGCTGGCTTTTGGATTGATCGAGGGAGAAAAGGCTGCTGGCTAAGCTCCTCTCGATCTTGGCCAGGCTGTGGCTGGGGGCTACCAGGCTCTCCAGGTCAGTGTCAGGCTGGAAGCGGTTGAGCAGGCTGAAGCCGAAGATGATGGTCAGGACTGCGGGCACAGTGAGGAAAAACACCGGATGCCTGCTCACGAATAAGCCCAGCTTGTAGAAAAACGACTGGAGCCCTCTGTGTATCACCTGCCGCAGCATCCTCCACCAGATCCAGCCTGCAGATGCTCCTGGCCGTCTTAGAAAGCACATGTGACATGTGTAGCTCCTTACCCCTTCCTGTCAGTTTCCCTTTCTCTCTCCCTCTCTCTCTACTACTCCTTTAAAAGACTGCAGCAAGTTGCAGCAAGACAGCCAAATATTGATCAATGGGGGGTGTGTGTGTGCGCGT
>RSEF01000003.1:119590278-119625464 GCA_003993805.1 Himantopus leucocephalus
AAAAAAGAGGTTTTCCAAGCAAAGCCACCGGCAGACCATTACATAAGAGGAGAAAAATTCTGCAGCTCCCCGGACCAAAGGAGAGAAATGCATGCGTTTGCAGCAGGAGAGCTGCCCACCGACTCTCCAGGCAGCAAGCTCTGCTCCTCCAGGAGCTTCCAGCCAGGACTGCTCGGGACAGCAGATCCAGCCCCAGCAGACCTGACAGCCCCTCGCAGGCAAGGCAGGAGAAAAGGCAGGCTTGCTTGGCAGGAGCTTTATGTTTAACTCATAAGTTCAAGTCACAGAAATGTAATTAAAAACAAAACCCGAAAAAGGCAGATCTCTGCTCGGTGCCTCCCCCTCCACCAAATTCCTGCTGTATTTTAGCTAGTTTTGTCAAGCAGGTTTATTTTGGGACGAGACCAAGGATGTTGTGCAAAGCTTTGAGAGAGCAAGGTTCTCCCATAATAAACCCTTACTGAAACAGAAGGAGGGAGAGTGGAAACAGGGGGCTCGAGACTGTCAGTTAGCAGACTCTGCCTGATCCCGGACTAGACAAACAGCAGGCTATGCTCAGCTTGAAGTAATTACCATTGTTTTGGAGAAAAAAACAGTGTATTCAGCAATACCTTTCATGCCGATGCCCCCCTACACACCCACACTTCTGTGGGGATGAACAGGACATACAGAGAAGAAGCCCATCTTTGAGGGCTTTGGAGGGCTTGTGTTAGGTCACAGAGACAGGGATTCAGATTGCGAGCCTGAGGTCCTGCAGAAGTGCAGAAATACGAACTTCTTCCCAGTGATGCAACAGCGAGGCGGGAGCGAGGATTGGGAACCTATCTGACCAAAGTCGGTGGCTAAGATTCACAATTGCCTTGGTGAAACTGGCTTAATTTTTAGCTAATTGACTGAGTGCTGCAAGCACATCACGCCTTTCAAATTCGAGCTGTTTTTATTTAGTGGCCTAGATACTGCTGATCTGGAGGCACTTGCAAACGTGGGCTGGAGCTCTTACAGGCAACAAGAAGGAGAGGTAGAAGGTAGGAAATTCTGTAGAAAAGACCCTATCAGCTTCCTATTTGCTCATCCTAAAGAATTGCCCGTGATAGAAATCTGCCTCAGCAACCCCAGGAAATGCTAAGCTCCACTGGTACAAATTACAGCTCTTTGTCTATTTTATGATGTACTTACACTGCTGGTTGAGTGCTCCCAGTGAATAAAGTCTAAATGCAGAGGCTTTATTGAGCCTTTGTACTTACACACATAAGCAAGACCTTGAGTGGGAAGTCAGAACCTGGTTCCTTATTTCTACACACGCAGGCGTATAATAGCCCTTGGGTCCTCGGTGGCTTGCCTTTGTGGCTTGTACGGTGTTGGCACCTGCTCTGATAGGGAGAAAGCTGCAATCCCTTTGCCCAGTAAGCCCTCCACAGAGCTGATGATTGCTCGGGAGGTTGGCCAGATCTTCCTGTTGGCCGCAGGAAGAGTTCAGGAACAGAGCAGGAGCAGTCTGGACCACCCTAGGAGGAGAAGGTCCCTCTAGTGCCTAAATAAGATATGGCAAAGGATGGGTTTTTTTGTCTGCAACTTCTCCAGGTCTTGGACAACTTCTGTCTGCCCGGAGGCTGCAGTGGAGCATTCAGACAGGGCACTGCTGAAGCACCGACCATGCAAAGAGAGGGAAAAGAAATATGTGCAACGAAAGGCGTGACTGAGCACGCGCTGGTTCCTTCCTGAGCAGGAAAATAAAGCAATGCTGCCAAAGGGCACCGGCAGCTGGTCTTGCCTGTCCCTTGGAGTACACAATAGCAAAGTGTGATCTGGGGTTGGTGCCCCCATAGGTAACGTGGGCGATAAAGCGTCCAGTGCGTTATGGTGGTCATCTGAAATTGCAAAATCCATGAAGGATCTAAAAAGTCAGTTTGACGTATGTCTCAGAAACAAGCAGGGAATCAGCACCTTTTCTCAGAACAGTACTGGGATATGCTGATATTTATATCCTCCCTGGTGTCATCCAATGAATCCTCTTTAAAGGGGAATAACCGACATATCAGGGATGTCAGCTGGGGGAACTGAACGGTGGTTTACAGACTCTGGAGCCCAGAGAAATAACAAACCAAAGAGAGACTTGAAACACAAAACTATTTGAAACAAGATTCAGCTTGGAAAAATTGCAACTATATCTGGGGAAAATAATTGGAGTTGCCTACTCCCAGAAAGGAGGCGACTTCAGGAACAAATGATTGTGTAAAAAAATAGAAATGGATTACAGTACAGGGCAAGACAAACATGATTTTGGAAAAATGTTATATAGCAGAAAGTGAGAGCAATACAAATTTTCTTGCAAAGATATCCTAAAGCAGGGAGGGAACAGTCCCTCTACGTAACCCTGATGTGGCCGCCCTGGGGGAGTGTGTTCAGCTCGGGGGGTTACTGAGTCGCAGTAAACCTGTTGATAGTTTAAATAAGAGTATCGGTGGGCTCAAGGGGTTGGCATAGGTGCACTGAATAGGTACTGAAGACGGTAGAGTCGGGTACCCGAGAGCCAGATTGCCGTAAGTTGATTCACAAGCAAGTAAAGCTACAAACGGTCCTATTGACATAGTGATTTTAAGTTGTTATGGTTAAATAGCTGGGTGGGTACAGTAAAAATTAATGGTACAAAAAGACATTAAATAGTGAAAAACCTGAGGAATAATTTAGAATAGCCACATAGGCTGTGTATGTAAAAGTAAATAAAACAGACTTCAGACCAACTAGCAGTTCATGTTCATGCACTTACATGATTTTCTATCTCAAACTGGGAAAGAAAAACTCCAGTGTGATAGTGCATTTAGTTTTAGAAACGTGGTTTTTAAGAGAAAAATCCCTTCTGAGCAATTCTCAGTGAAGTTCTGAACTTCCTCGAACTGCAGGGCCAGCAGTCCGCAGGAGCCAGGCAGGGAGGGCAGGGGTGGAAAGGGGGAGACAGAGGGGGTCTGTGCACAGTACTGGGGGATGAGGGCACTGGAGAAAGGATGTAAGAGCCTTTGGGGCAAAAAAACCCAACTGTGGTTACTGTGGTTTGAATTTGCTGTTTAGTTTTTGTGCTATGTGCTGGTTTTGAAAATAGTTGAGAGAAGGCTGCCAGCTGCAGAGATGGGAGGTATGAAACACTGAGGTGCCTCGTCCCCTGTAGGACCAGAAACCTTCACCTATAGACTTCAGAGATTTTAAACAGAAATGTCAGAGACTGATGAAAAGCACGGACAGTCAAGCAGTTAGTAAAGACACAGGAGGCTGCAGTGGTCATAACAAAAGGAGAAGATGCTACAGAGCCTTTGAAGCTCTTGTGTGGGAGGAAGCAAGTATCAGATCCCTTATGTATTCATTTATTTTCAAATGTTCTGCTCTATTATAAAAGTTTTAACCCCAATTAGGTGTTATTTCCTTAAGGAGCTACAGGGCAGTTGGTGAAGTTGCTAAAATGCCACTCACATAAGTGAAGATTGCTAAGCCAGGGTTCTCAAAGGGTTAATCTTTGTTGAATAAAAGCGGTCAGTACTTTCACATATGGAGAAAAGATTTTGAAAAATATTGGGCGTAAAAGCATTGGTTTACTCTACATTTACAGGATTGGGTTTTTTTTTTTTCCTACACCAAGCAAGTTCTTCTGGTTTTGAAAAGCAAGAAATGTCAATTCAGAGATCAAGCGTTTGGGAGTAAGTTTAAAATACTTTTTTTTTATTATTATTATTAATTCTCCAAATGTTTTTAAATATCATTTTTTCACCAAGAATTGGAAGCTTTCTTGGAAATTTCTTAGAAAGAAATAAGCTGCTTTCGCTCCTGTTTGGTTTTGGTTTTTTTTTTGTTGCAAAAAATATACTTGCCATTTTCTAAGCAACTATAGCTAATTCACACTGTTACCTGATAAAAGCCTCCAGTGTTAGCAAGGAGCTCTGAGATCTGTGACAACTAAGAGCATCATAAAATGCATAATGTTAGTGTATTATATTTCTTGAGAGGACTGAAAAATTAAAACATTGAAAGACGACAGCTTGCAAAGATAGCTGGGAGCAGCGGGCAGTTAAGTAATATGCTTTGTGTGGGTGGGGGGGTTAAGTTGTGGTTTTGTTTTCTTTTGTGAGAGAGAAAATATTGATTCAGCTGGAGAAAATGGAAATGACTGAGAAACCTATCTCAGATGAGTGAAAAAATCAAACAAATACGCTCCCACATGTGTTTCTCCTTATCGCTTCTGCAAAAATTCAAACCCATCTTTTCAGCTCTTGTTACTGTGCTTCCTACTGTCGTAAAAGGCTAACAATGAATATTCATTCCTTCCATCACCATATGTCTTTATTTTCATGTCCCTGCCTATTTGGAAAAGTACTTTGAAAACAAAGGTGTCTGCTACAACCCGTCTCCAGATGAAGATCTGTGGAACATTAAATTATACCTGCTACCTGTGTCCTCCTTAAGGGCTTTATGCAGAGACCATATCTATCCTGTGGGTTTTCAGGCTGACTGGTTAAGCTACTTGCAACGTATTTTTAATGCTACAGATCCAAAGGAAGCTGGAAAAGACAATCCTAAGCACAGGATTCCCCAGTAAGCAAATAGACAGTATTAATTCTCGGTCCGACAACATCTTGGATACCTGTCTTGCATTATTTCACCTCCTCATGGAGACTGGAGGGTAGTGTGGTTATTTAGCCCAAATCAGAGGGTGGGGCCATATGGCGGTGTTATTTTCTGTTTACAAAGGTCGGTTCAAAAGGGAAAGGCAATACTATGGGTCTTGCAGAAGAGACCACCTTCATAAAACGTCCTCCTGAGAGGCTTCCTGCTTCTCCTTTATTGCAGGCTACCTCTGCCAATTATGTCAGCCTTAGTCTGCCTTTTTGGAGATGGCCTGAGATGGCCTTTGCTGTGAGTCCTGTGAGGACAGGGCTGAATGCAGCAAGAGAAGCTGCTGCAGAAACTGATGGGAAGGAGCAAAGTGCAGTCAACATCAGTGCTTTATTTCTTTAGACTGACATGAAATCAAGAGATATGCAATAAATCTCACCTAGTGGTGTTGCTGGGTGTTTAATGACATGAAGGGCATGGTTTTTTCAACAAGAATTAAAAAGGAGCATGAAAACTAATGAATTTATTACCTAGGAAAAGAGTCTCAAAGTAAAGTACTTTAATATTCCTAAAAGTTGCATTGCCTTAACATATTTATAAGAGGGAACCAGGGAACATGTTTCATGAAGAGCAAACCTACATAGTCATGAGTCCATGTAAAATGTGTCTTCTTTCTTTCTGTCTTTTAAAGAGTAATGCAGAATTAAAAAAACCCAAAACAACAAAACACCACCAAACAAACAAAGAAACAAAAACCCCAAAGCAAACAAACTAAAAAAAAGCCCCAAAACAACAAAAAAAACCCCCACCAAAACCAGTGGGATGGTGGCTGCCGGAGCGTGAAGCATTTGAATGCCTCCTGGAGGGGATCTGGTCCTGTTCCTGCCTCTGCCGCAGGGTCCCTGTGGGATGCTGCTCAAATGGCTTAGATCCAGCAGGGCTGTAAGTCTCCTGTCAACTTGGAATCACCAGGTCTATTCTGGCAAACCACTGAATGCTCCCAGCCACCGTTGTGACGGGTGTTGAGCTGTGGATATGACTCTCCTAGCAAACTCAGCAGTGCCAGGGCCCATTTTCTAGCCCTGGGGCCAGCTGGCACAGCCTGGCTGGGTCTATGGCATTAAAGGATCTAAGTCTCCGCAACAGAGTGGCTGCATCCAAAGCGACAGCTCAGAACGGTCCTTGGCTGGTGCTGGATCCTGACCCACACTCAGGAAGGCGTTGGGAAAGTGATGGTTGTTTTGAGCCAAAATTATTCCAGGCACCATTCTAAAAAATTAAGAATATAGATGATTGCGTTCCAGTGCTTGGGAACGTTCCCTGGCACCATTCAGTCTACTGACAGAGGTAATTATAGGATGGGATTTGCCTAATCAAATGTAGATGCCTACATCTGACACTGCTGTCTGGATCTACCCCAGACAACGTATAGTCAATGAATAGAAACACTTGGGCATAATTTCTCTCATCATATAAGATCTACTTATCATTAAGTGGATGTCTAATAACGGTCACATGGATCGCACCATAAAAGCTGGATTAGATAACCCTGACTATAAGAGTAGGCGGGAAAGAGTAGGTCATTACATTATGAAAAACGTGCACCTATATAGACAACCCAGAGTAATTATACTCCAGATGTAGGTATTGTGGACAGTGCTAGCAGCAAAATTGAGCAAAACTCTGTGGGAGAACAAAGATTCAGTCTTAAACTCGTAAACAACCCCTGAACCACCTTTTCCTGTATTTTATCAAACTTCTATCTTCCTACGTTTCCTCAGCTTTTATATTCTGGCTGCTTTCACCAGATGTGACTAACTCTGTGTATATTTGAATATATGGGGGCCTGATTCTGTTTGCAGGTCCCCTGGCAGCAGTGTAAGAGCAATCGCAACAATTTACATTTATACACTTCCTTCCACCTGATAGCCTCAGAGTGCTTTACAAATACTGATTGATTATGTTTCACATTACTCCTCTGGGATGGCTATAAAATAGAAAAATAGAAGAGTGGATTATGAATGACTGGAACTGAGAGATAGGCAAAGAGAAAAGGAAAGCACACCATTAAAAAAAGGAAGGAGCATTACTTCTCCATAAACCCAGGAACTCAGTGATTTTGTCCCCATTTACACTGGCTGGAAATTCAATTTTCATGCCCCAAATTCCTGGCAAAGTATGAATTTAATTCAGGATGTATCTTGGCCTAAATGAAAACTCTGGCTGCTCTCAACTCTTGACATAGTATATGCATTATATGGAGTAAAGGCGATTCTCACACGTGGTATCAGGTTTTTGTTGCACTAATTTAATGGGCTTGATAGCAAGACAGGCTGCTTAGCCAATACCCGTGAGTGAACAAGACAGATTCCCCTATTGGTAGAAACAGTATAGATTTATATAGGTCAAGTGGCTTCACAGGGAATGTGATCCAGTTTATCTGACTCAGTGTCATGTTCCTCCCAAAAGAAGAGCTGAAATTACCTATGTGGTCAGTGGGGATAAGCAGGGCGCTCTAGAGGCCTCCAAGGAGAGATCTTTCCTGCCTAAATTTAATCACCTAAATTAGATAAAGTAGATCTCCCTTTCGAGGCCTTAAGGGCATCTGCCATCACTACTTGCCTGGGAACTTGGGTACTTACTGTAGGACTGCTCCAATAGGAGCCAAAAACACAGTTGTTGCTTAGAGAGTCAACCCAGGCAAACCGGATCCCTCCTAAGGAAAAGACATATTAGAAGAAAAACATGCAAATGTTGGGGTGGCAATGAAGCAAAAAAAGCGTGTCCTTCAACGAAGACTCACTTCCCTGCCCTGTTCGCGAGCTTGCTCTTGGCAGAGGCTGCGGTCCCTCTCCTGACACACCACTGTTCGTGTTGAGTGATTCACATGCTCAGCCCTGAGAATCCTCCTCCCCACTCCTCCTGGTCATTGGCTACATAACCTTCTCTGGGATCAACTTGCTGAGTGATGTGTATTGCTGTGCACTGTTGCTCCATTCTCTGCATTATTTAGCACACTGCCAGCAAATATTACCAACGGTGATTGCAAACTGCCTCCCAGAAATATGGGATAGCAACAGACCTAGCAACAGTCTATACAGAACCCTACTGAGAGCATCCTCTCTCCATCATCGTTTCCCATTGACAAACCCTTTTGCAGGTTTGTGAATTAGCCTGTTCTTAATCTCCTAAACATGTGCTTTATTGATATTATATGGAACTAATTTTTTAATCAAAATATTATGCAGAAAAAGTCAAACACCGTACAGAAGTCTAAACAGATTACATCTTTGTTGTTAACTTAATTAGCCAGCCTTGGAAAATCATAAAATATTTAAATTGCATTTGTTTTATGAGACATGTGTTCTGTACAATTTTGGTGATGAGTATTAATTAATTATATTCCCAATTACTTATTTATTCTTTATTAATTCTGTATTAATTTTGCCTCTTTTCCTGTATCAATTCCGTTATTGATGACTTTCTCAGGAGATCTCATTCATCATTTGTTATTATTGACACACATCAGCAGTTTTCCCACCCTTTGGAACATCCTCTAGATTCTGTTCTTTTGGAAAATGCTATTCTAGAAACTACTGGGGGTGAAAGTTGCCTCAGCCTGCAAATTTTCCTGTGTTTTCATTCATAGCCTCTCTAGATTGTTGTGATTGTGCTGAGTAGCCGTGTCAAAAGCAGGGATGTCATTTCAGACAACTCCTATGGGAGATGAAGAACACAGAGGAAAGGAGAGAGGTAACAACTGCAGGGAAAACACTTCAGTCCCATATGAGCCTGGTAGTTTTGAAATACGAGAATGAGCGCAGAGAGCTAGAATAAGGAGAAGACCGATAGGCAATTATGACCTGACGTGAACTGCACATGGAAAATTGAATGGTGACTTCAATCCCGGCCCACACCGTTACAGAAATGCTTCCCCCTGTCCTTCTTATCCCTTCTGCATGCGCATTTAGTGGTTCTCTACCACTGCCTACTTTAACCAGCTTCTTCTGCCTTAAACAGATCCTAACCCTCACCAAAGACCTCAAGTTTTTAGCAGCTGTTGTATACGAGGACAAAGTCCTTCCTCTCAGCCCACATCCTCTGTTGCAAGAGTCTGGTACTGTTCCTGGCCAGGAGAAGAGAAATCTCTGCTGGTTTAGTTCATCCCATGAGGGAATGGACACTGCTATACGTCATACTCATCAACATTTTCTTACACTGGATCCTTCAGCAAGATGGGTATTTTAAGAAACTGCTTTTCTTCCTTTCTTGTTAGAAGCCTTATGAAGGTTTAAATATTTGATAGCATTTTTGCTTCCATTTTCAGCAAGAGGGTCAACTGTAATCAAATCAGGTGGCTAAGAAAGTGAATGCCAGAAACAAAGGAACAAAAATCAAAGTAGACCAAAAATAGAAGAGGTTGTAGAGAACACTTAGATGAATTTAATAGATTCTCAGTTAATTTATGGAAAAATATCTTGGTGTTGTTGTCTAGTGTCTGTGAAATCCTGGAAGTCAGATGAGGTCCCATAAGATAAGAAACAGCAAATAAAGTGAAGACTTTTAAAAAGGAAGAGGAGGAATAGGAGGCCAAAGAATACTGACCAGTCAACCAACCAGGCATAATGGAACAATAACTGTCTGGAAGTTCACAGGGAGAAATTAACAGTAATGTGGTTTCGTTAAGAAAAAGAAAGTGTCAATTCCTTCTACATCAAGCTTCAGGATAGGTAAGAAGCAGTAGATGATAAATAACTGACTTTAGGATGTCTACTGACATTGTTTCATATCATTTTCTCACAAAAAAACTGGAGAGAGATGGTCCTGATAAAACCAAAGTAAGGTGGGTGGAAAACTGGTTAGAAAATGACTGCCTGAAAGTAATTAAGCTTGGTTCATTTTCCAAACGGATGTACTGTGACGGATTTCTCAAGATTCTTTCTATGGTCAGGCGTTAGCAAATATTTTGAGTTATGCTGATGATCAGACAGGGACTATGAGTATTACGCTTGCAAATGGGATCAAATGGGGTGAGGGCTGAAAGGACTGGAGAATGGAATCAGAACAGGGTGGAAGAAATGCATGCGATTCAACTAAATGCACGTTTGTGCATTCAGATAATAACCACCTTAAGACAGGACATGGAATGTCTGGATTAATAGGTATTTTTTAATAAAAGGTTGTTTTTTTTTTTTTACTGCTTCACAATCTGGATATATTGCAGCAAAATCAGGCAGTTTCCAAAATAGCCAAACATCATATGGGATGTGTCTCTAAGACATGTCACATAATCCTTTAGCTTACAGATTAAGGCCTGATATGGTTTAGCCCCAGTGTTGTTGCAAGTTGTAAAGAGATGAACCATAAATAGACTTGATTTGGCCAATGTAATGTGCAGTCCAGACTTGAAGTTTTAATTCTGAGGACACAACTCAAGGACCAGACGCTATTTGAAGGATCCTGTCTCAGTGCTGTTTCAGGATAGCCAGTCTACTCAGAGCTTTAATTTCTACCTATTGGCCAAAAAAAGGTCACCTCTGTTTCATTTGTTGAAGGACCATTTCCATTGTGTATACATTAGAATCCATAAGGAGACAAGATAAGTCAAGCGTTTATCTTTATGTAATGTGACGGCCACTCTTCTCCCACCCCAAAGGGGACATAAATCATCACTGCCTCTGTACTTCCTTCAAGTTGTAGAAATCTCTATCATTGCAATAGTGCCTTCTTCCTCTCTCCCTTGCAAATTCACATCTGTATGATAAGAAGTTTCAGGAATCAGTGCCCTCTTCTGTCACACCATTTACCCAGGAAACAGACACAATATGCATCAAACTGACTTCACTGCAAGCAGGTTCCACTACAATGCATGAGATATTGTACCTCAACAAACCATGAATTGATGCTTCAGTCAATATTTTTCCTCTGATGTTCTTTGCTGAATTTAATTATTGGGTTTGACTTCAAGATTTTCTCATCATCAGCATGAAAATGATCGCCTGAGTAACTTACTGCAGCAGAAAACTCATCATTTGATATCAACGGCTTTTAATTAAATTGCAATAAAAGATAAACAAAACTTCAAAAGCAAATTTATCTCTGTTTACTTATTTCCGGTTCTATCCCTTGTGAAGTCAAGTCGCCTAGCTGAAATGTCAGTCGCTATGAAGCCCATTATGTGCCTCTTCTACCTTTGCTGAGCTGATTTCAGTGACATACTGTCCCATGGAGAGGGAGCATGAAGCAGAATTTCAGCAAACTAATTGCACAGGGCTCTGCTGTAAGCTGACCTGATTGCCCTCTTTTTGCTATGAATGACTCCATCTTGCCAAAAGGAGAAAATTAGGTTGTCTTTTAGGAATGTCATGCCAAGATCACGAAGTGCTTTGCATATTAGGACTAACTTGTCAAATATGATGTGATACTCTGAGGATAGAATAGGTTATCACATTCCTTCCCCTTCCCAAGTATTTATGAGATTTCTCCCTAATCCTAAACTTTCTTACCTCTGCAGATTTCTCAGTTCTTCATGCTTTACCAATTTACTTTCCTCTTCAGACAGTACTGCTCCCTTTAAGAAAAATATTCCCTGCAGTATGCATAGGCAAAGGCATAGAACAGGAGGTATTTAAAAGACGGGTAGACATGGTGCTTAGGGACATGGTTTAGTGGTGGTTTAGGTTGATGATTGGACTCGATGATCTTAAAGGTCCCTTCCAATCTAGATGATTCTATGATTTCATGATTCTATGATGGTCTTTTTCAAATATATGGAAAACAGACATAAAAGAATGAAGAATTAATGTATTTTACATGCCCTGGACACCTAGGATAACATGTAATAAACTTCAGCAAGCAAGTTTGTTAGATATTGCACCAAAACCTTCTGACACAGAGAAGAGATAAGCACTAGTACTGAGTGCCCACAGAAGTGGTCCAGTCTCCAACACTGAAAGGGTTTATGAGTTTACTATGAGTTTCCTAGCAGTCCCTGTCTTGAAGTTCCTCCTAATGGGGGAGTATGGGTGCAAAGCTCATCAGCTGTGGAGCAGTTCATATTTCTCCAATCTCACCCTTCTCATGAATTAAAAAAATGAAACCCTGGATGGTCCTTTTATTTTTCCTAAAAAGAAGAAGAAGAAGAAAAAAAAATTATAATATGTATGTTTTTATGTTCATCTTCAGTGGTCGGCAGAATCTGGGACACACTTTTGCAAATATTGGATATTCTCTATCTATAAGCATTTACATAAGGAAATACACAGAATAACCCAGAGTAACCTCATTTAGGTTCTTTATTTTTTCATTTCTGGTTTGCTGAAAAAGTGTGAATGACAGATTTCTTATTTTCTAAAGATGTAATTAACTTCCCCTCCCCCCACATAGTAAAATGCCAAATAGCTTTTGCATGGATCCAGGAATTTAATTAAAGTACAGAAACCAAGGTTTTTAAAAATCATCTTTCTTAGTTAAATAAAATTATCTTAAATGTCCTAGATGCATAAGCAGGGTTGGAGAGCTTTTAACTACACGTTTTGCATCTAGGATGAAGTTAAACTATAATCTGTACAAATAAATTGAACAGATTGCTTCAGAACTCTGCAAGATTTTACCATAGCATTACAGTAGCAGATCTTATCCTTCCAGACAGGAATAAAGAATTTTCCCACTTCTTTGATTCCCAGTTGATTTCTTTCCTTTGAACATGCTAGCACCTAAACACGTTGACTACATCAGTGGTATAAACAGAAAATACTCTGCACTGAGCCAGAGCTTAGTGTCGTTGGCATTAATTTAGCTTTTTAACAAATTCCACTTCCTGCTACTTGCTCAGTGCTTTTCACAGGTTAAATGGTTTCACATTTTTATAACTTTGGTAAGAACCCTGAACTGCTTGAAATTGTTTTAATTTAAATGATTTGTATAAATAGCAGTAACTATGTATCTCAATTCTAACTTATTCTAAGTAGATTAACGGAGGTGTCAAAATTTTAAATTAAATATTAAGGACACTTATTATTGAAATAAAAACATAATTGAAAATCCCATCATTTCACCTGGTATAATTGGTTTTTAGCATTTTATTATCTATCCATTTTTCCTGTGATTACAGTTTACACAGTGTATTTTGTATTGCAATATTGAAATAATATGCAATAAGAAGTCATGAAATTCATTTATGGAATGGGTTACAACTCACCTAACATTAGCTGTTTAAAAGTTATATGCCCAGTCTCATCTAGTTAGATAGGTCCCTTGATAATAATACTCAAAAGACATCTTCACCAGGACATTCATCTTAGACTTATCTTAGAACTTTTTTGTTAGATGGGGATGAAATAGCCTTTGGACATGGCTGTCTGTCTCCAGGGACTATTGATGGTTAGTTCAGAGCAGATACCTAATCTTCAGATGGCTGAAGTCAGGTAGGATGAACACGTTCTTGAGACTAAGACGGTCACTTGCATTGTCAGCTACCATCATTCATCCAGGTGGTCTACCAAAGACATCACTTCTTGCAATGGGGATGAAAAACCCAGTCAGGAAGGGCATGGAAGCTTCCGTCTGGGCAGAAATTGTGGAATGTTTCAGTAAGTCTGCCCCACTTCTGTGTTGATGTTAACACAGCTCTGTGGACAGATGCAATTACAGTTCACAGCAAACACAAAGGACTGCATCTATCCACCATAAGACAATCCTGAAATAGCCTCATCACGACAGGCTGGCACTTTCCCTTGGTGCTTGGGTCAATCTTTCCTCTGGAAGTGCATTTTTCACATGCCAACAGTTGGATGTTCAGGCATTCCTAGGCAGAAAATGAGTTAAAGCCCAGGCTGCTGTCCAGGGAATATTAGGGCTCATATCCAGACAAGCACTCCTCTGCGGAGGGTGTTTTTCTTTCAGTCAGAAAGAACGAAGGAGAGTAAAAAATGTTAATGCAATGACATTCCCCCAAGAGAAGGTGGAGCACCTCAGGAAAACCAGCGAAGGAGGAGAAAGAGACCAGCGGGAAGTCTGAAGGTTAATACTGTGCCCTTGGCATTCTCTGCATAGGAAAGCTGCCAAGAGTTTCCTTTGTCACGCTGCTTTTTCTGAAGGCCTTTTGACTTCACTTAGTTGGTGAATGGAAAGCCGTGCACGAAATAAATAATGTTTGTGAGACCAAATGTCACCACATCATTCTTCTCGCTTGATGCTTTTTACTTCTCAGTGTATTTTCCTTTGGAAACATCCTTTTCACCCCATTTCAGATACTCCTGCTTGCTTCCCTTTAGATCCACTCTCCAGACCCACGCTAGCATGGCCTGTTCATGATATCTTACCCACTACAGCAGCTCTGAATCTTATTTGTTATATACAGCAACAAATAAAAGCACAACCAGCTCCTTTTCCACTTCCCTTTTTTATTCAGCAACATACAAGATTTCTCTCACTTCCAGATTGTGCCGTCTTTTCGGGCAGAGATTATTTTAACAGTCCATTCCATAAAACACATACTTATCATTAAATAATAATAATGATGATAGTAATAATAATAATAACAACAACAACAAAAGATGAGAGGGCGATGCAAAATGTTCATTTGAGGAAATATATGTCAAGATAAGAGATTACATTGGATTTACTCAACCCAAATCTATTAACGATGTGGGTTGAGTAAATGAAGATAGCCCTTATCCCCTTCTAGAAACTTGTGGCCATTCTACCTACACAAATATACATCTGTTTGACTCTGCCCACAGCCCTCATCTACCCCCTTTAAAGACCCAATTAATGCTCCTATCTGCCAAGCTCATACAGATGCCAGTCATGTAAAGCAGGGACAAATGTTTTCTCCTTGTTTCCTCAACGTGTCTTTCCCTTCATTGGAGGGAAGATGGTTTGACAGCACCAAGAACTTTATGGTTGGCGGGTAAACAGCTCCTGGAAGAGATGGAGGGATTTCTGTTTGTCTGAAGCTTACGTGTCAGTGATCCATAGCAATGCAGCTCCTCAATAAAGACAAACGTTGGTGTGAACTAATGACTTGCTGGAGCCGTCGGGCTGAACGGGCTTGTGATTGGTCTGTGGGATATCTCATTCCTGACTGTTCTTATTCATTTAGTATAATGGAAATAAAGAACTCGAAACAGGAGGGTCTGACAGGGTAATAGGCTTGTGATGCTCTGAAAATAAACATCTACCTCCGTCTTGACATTTATTATCTATAAACTGCTTGGCTTCTTTCTGGCAGTTTTATCGTGTCAGGAAACCATTATCCTGTCACAGCACTGTATTGCACTGACATTATCTCTTAAGCAAATTTTGGTATTGAATTTACAGTTCTGTGGATATTTCCAGCCTTACACTGCTGAAGGCTCAACGCAAGGTAGGGCAGGTCTTTGAACACACAGGTGATGGGACTGCACCAAGGTCCATGGGATGGACCAGCTCAGGTACTCGGTAAAGAAAAATGGGTGCTGGTGGGAAAAGTCCTGGCAATTGGATAGACTGGAGGCCTATTTGCTTTCTTGCACTGGAGCAGGGCTTCCTACATGCACGAAACACATGGGACAAGCTGTCACCGCAGAATCACAGCTTCTCAGTGGTTGCTAATGATCCTTTTACTGTGTCTGGAAACAAAGTAAGAGAATAACCTGGTAATACCATGCATCTTACGGGGCGTTATCACCCTAAGCATGTGCCCAGTAATGAAACTTTAAAATAGAATGTAAACAAAACCCAGTGTTAATTTGCATCAATTTACTTCTGCGTGAAGATAAAAGATTCTAAGACTGGCCAGATAGAGTTACTGACAAAACCAACCCAATGCAACATGAAAAGGATATTCATTCTGCCATAGTGTTTTGTAGTGTTTCCAATGCCAAACAAAAAAGGTCTTTTGGACGCATTTATTAAATTATGGATCCAGTGAAAAGCCATTTTTTACTGTCTGCTAATACCTCAAGAAATATGTGCTTCCTGGAAGAAGCTACAGAGACAGTTTCTCAATATCTCAAAGATGTATTGTTTTAGGGTAACCGGTAACTCCTCTATCCAGAGACCTGTAAGAACCATCCCTCTTGTTAGCCTAACTAAGGATTTTTCACGTTGAAATAAAAAGAAATCCATGAAAAGCAGCGACCATAGCCTTTTGCAGCCAATTAATAAAATTCACAGACTTAGTTCCCAGGATAGAGAGCTGATCAAAATTTTCCAATGCTGAGAGACTGTAGCAGCGTTTTGACCGTCTAGTTCGATTTCTTTTATAAAATGCACCGTAGGTCCTGTACAGCATCTGCTACCTCCTTCATAATCTAACATTTAGCTTTGCAAGGCTAGTAGATGAGTAAATGAAGCAAAGTTAGTTCGACCACTCCAGTTTGACCACTTCTATTTATGCTTTACCTGCAGCCTGAGTTTCCTGCTTCTGTTACCCTTCATAATCCAAGCATAGAGGCTTCCTGTAAGCCTTCACCCGGAGAACACAAACCCTACTTTTGGGGTTTTGATGTTCAATAGAAGCAGAGGCAACATTTTTAGTTTTATTAAGAAGGCTTCACTTCCTATTGAGGGACTGAATTTCTACTGTATTATGCGCAGCCATGGCAAGGAGGCTATAGGTATTGATTTGGCAGCTTTACAGTCTCTTCTCTTTAGAGTTTCATGCTATTTCCTACTTGCAAAGATGGCAATCTTGCCATGCTTGCCTCCATCATATCTAGTTTCCAATACCTCAGGTTTTGTTTGACCACCTCCAAATTACTTATCTGTAGCTCCAGAAGGGGATAGTTTGGCACTGAGGGCTTTGTGGTACTCGGTAGCTCTGACCAATACGCACAGTTCTTGATGAATGCCAGATAACACGTATATATAGCCACCATAACAGACATAAAAATCTCTCCTGTTCTTCAATGACAAGGTAAGCATTATCTAATTGTCGGTTTTTCCTTATCTCCAATCCTAAGTGCATGACCTTTCTATACTACATCCCTGTTATCTCCTAAGTTTGGGATTGGAAGAGCTTGTGAATGTTAGACTCATGGAACTGCCTTCTTAAAAATAGCCATTACATATAAAACCATTCATTTTTTCAAGCTGTAGTGTCCCGTTTTTAATAGCTTTCCTATTTTTAAGATAGGATTCCCCCTATTTTCAACCATCTTCCCCTCTGAAGCACACTAAGGACTCATTCTTAAGTAGAAGTCAGATGTCAAAAAAAAAGTCTCGTGCCAAGGGAGGAAAATGCTCCAAAACATATTTCCATGGAGAAGGTAGAATGCCACGTGATCATGGTGCTCAAGGCTGGTATATGCGTTCATGCATATTTATTTCATGGACAGAAATCTCAAGCATCTTATTGATCTCAACGTTTCAATGCCAGTGCTTTTCTGACAATATTTTTTTTTTTCCAGTAAGAAATTTTACCCTAGGCAATGTTCCCAGCACCATCCTCTATCTGCCAAGAAGCTACTGGAGTACAGTAGTACATCTGTAATGATTAGGAATCAATTTGATTGATGCGTTAGCTTGCCACAAACATTCACTAAAGCCCTCCTTTTACCAGATACTTTCATTTTGCACAACAACTCAGAGGTTTAATCTCAATTGTTTTTTCTGGGCTCCCTCTGTGATTAGTGGAGGGGCAAATGGCCCATGGCGGAGCATGAGCCATCTTGTCTCAAAATCAGTGGGATAAATTTCCCTCCAGAGGTACCATTTGACTCCCTGTGGCTGGAAACAGCATCATGACATTGAGTGTAGCATGGGTTAAATCACTTTGCAGGTTGCTTGAGAGTATTGACTAGGTTCCCACTGAGCATAATGGCAATTTAAACACTTTCATGCATCCACCTAGATGTGGGTGCCAACACATAGATGGCTGATGCTGGAGCTGAATCCCAACTTCTACGAGAAGCTCAGAGAAGAGGCCTGATTTTTAAAGAGCAAAGGTTGGGTGAGGCTAATCCTGCTCTGTACAGCGAACCCTACCTGACCTGATGGTTGGTCTTTTTCAGGCTAAGACCTTGTTCTTCGCTGAGCTGCTGAACATTATGCAATCCCTCATCATTTAATTGATTGTTCTTTGTCCAAATTAACAGATGATCTGCAATTACTTCCATCAGCAAAAATCCTCCAAGATCAGAGAGTTTACAACAAATACCTTTGCCTCATTGAAAAAGTCAGTTTTGCCAGGGATTTCAGTGGAATCAGGTTTTAACTTCTAAAATTTTTGGTGGTTTTGAATATGCTGAGGCAATCTGATTTTTTTTTTTCTTGGTAAACATCTGTCTTCAAAAGAGGATTCTGAAAACTTCACCCTTGCTTTCTTAAATCAGACATGCCAAAAAAAATTTGGCTGCCATCCAATGTTGAGACACATTCCCTTTTCTTCCTCCTTAACTTTCCAGTGACATTAAAGATTATGTGCATTAAAAAAAAGCCTAATACATAATGTAAACCATAGCTGGTGGAGAAGGGTGTGGAAGAAAGCAATTTAGCTTTAGGCCACCAATTGCTGCATTCTTCTAAATGACAATGACATTAACATCAAGTCTCACAGATCAATAGGTGTCAAAAAACATCAGATGCAAAATTATGTGGATATTTTAACCAAAAACATAAACCTTGATATGTTTTCATACCTTGGTGGCGAGTATAACTGTAACAAATCCCATGAGTTTGTCTTGTACTGGAAAGTGAAGAGTAGGAACATGTAAAACAGAAAGAAGACTGAGAGAAGAGAACACCACTGCTTTAAATAAGTGTTGGAGAAAGAGTGTGAAATGTATTGTTTTTTTACTTTACATCTTCTAAAAAATTAGCTTAATAAGCTACTATTAAAATGAAAGGGAATTAAAGCGAGAAGTAAATAGGTATGTGGTTTTGTATAAATAACAGAGCAGCTGTTTGTTTTGATATTCTTGGACCCCACAGCTACTCTTCCTAGATTCAGTTGTTTGAATGGTAGGAAGAATGAACGATTTAACCTGAAAGCCATGTAGAAATTATGAGGAAGATAGATAGATTTCTGCAGCTAATACCAAAGCTGGTCAACATTTTTGACTGGGAACAACCTTTCCTTTGGAATATGTGGCTTAGTTAAAATTAACATTTAATCAAATTGAATCAGTGTTAATACAGACTGTCACAGGAATCCATTAGTGAAGAAACTAATCCTTTACTGAAAATTGCATTCTCTTGAAGAGCTTACATGGCTTCAAAGTTGCTGAGGAAAATACAAGCTTTCTCCTGTAGAGGATATCCCAAGATAGTAATCTCTATGGGTTCCTTCTGAAGAAGGAATCTTCCTAAGAATGAAGGAACCTATAAGAGCCTCTAAACTCTGCAGCAGCAACTGCAGAAGTTAAGAGCTCTGATGACAAAGATGTCCGAGCATATAAACTCCACACAGGTCTCAGATTAAAGCTGGTAAGAGTTTCTCGAGTGCAATTGTTTATAGTCAAAATCTCATTGAAAGGCCTCTCTGAAACACCAAGGAAAGCATAATTTACACATATTTCATTTTCATGATTAGCGTGCTACCAGAAAACTGCATGCTAAAGTTTGATTTTAATGATCAGAATTAATACCATTACTGGTTCACAGAATAAAGTAGGCTCATGGAGGATACCTTCATCAGGGATATAGGCTGAGTCCATGGACCATGGACACGGGTCATTGCAGGAGCAAGATGCAAGAAACAAGAAATGCTGAGGAACTGGAGATCTGTCGCAGGTATTCACTGAGCCTGGAGCAAGACCTTTAGCCATGTGAAAACATCTTCCATGTTCTCTGATGGAGGACATAGTCTTTGCAAGCATTTGTACATAGCATTTTTGGGGTCTGCAACCAAATAGCAAACATGACATTCCATCCTGAGGGAAATAATGAGATTCACACATTTGGAAACTATTTTCCCAATTGTTTTCATCCTAAAACAGGATGAAAATTTTAAACAAATTATCATGTAACTCATAACTTTTTCAATTTCAAATTGTCACTTCATTGAGAAATGGTAAACCTAAATTACTTTCTCCTTTTTCTTTTTTTTTTTTTAAAATTAAACTTTCCTGAACTGTAAATTTAATTTCTGTTTCCATGGCAAGCAACCATGTGCCACTACACCTCTGTCTTTGCTCAGTTTTCTTTTAAATTTTATTTTAATGTTATTAACAATACCTTATGCTGGCAGGGATGAGGGAAAACTTGAATCTCGTGCAAGTGTATTATACAGGCAAATTTCATCCAGCAGAGACTCAGTCCCCATATACAGCCTTCTTAATGTGTTCTCATGATAAAATATTAAGGAATAATGGTAATACCTGTATGCTAATACATTCAAATAACGTTACTATTAAATCTTGTTTTAATGAGGGGATAAGCAAGGGCAGACTTTCTGAGCATCCTGAGTCCACCTAATGTGCTGATCCTGATGTGCTGTGTCAGCATAAGGAGCTTCAGCAGCAAAGGTTTTGTGCCTCCAAAAGGGACGATTATCAGGTTGCACTCTGCGAATGGAACAAAGTTGTCCTTCCAGAGCCTTTCAGAGGATGAGGATTGAATGATTGAGGTTGAAATGTTTGCTCTCCCTCTGCTGCTAAGGTTCAATACTGATGGAGGACAATGTGCTGCAGCATCTTCTGCGGGCAGACCTGAGCTCGTTCGGTGTCCACACTTCGAGCTGACAAGAAGCTGCAGAGTCACAGTCAGCGAGACACCAGTTCTGATGCTCTATGGAGAAAAAAGATATAGTAATGCAAATTCGGTGTCATGCTGCCATTATCAATATCTTCTAGTCATTGCAAATTGTGGGCTGAATGAACCAATACCAGCCTGCAAAAGGCCATGAAATCAGCAACAAAACAAGCAGATTAAAAGCAGATTAATCAGGTACATCTCCGATCCAATGTATTTAAAGTAAAGCTCCTAGAAACTCCCGTGGTATTTGCATTAATCTCTAAAGGCCGTATTACTTTTCTAATGATGGTTACTGAGAATATTTCAGATGAGCAACTTAGAACATAATATTTGGAATATCATGGACTATTTAAGGTAGATGATCCCTGACATATTAAGATGTGAGTTCTGCTCTGATACAAAAAGTCTCCATAAGATTGACAAATCCAGACATCATCTTTTCATTGTGCTCTGACTGCTTTCCCCTGAAGCACACATCTCTGTTGGACTGCCGATTTGAACAGTGTCTTGTGCTTCAGAAATGTGCCTGAAAACCAAACTTTGCAGTCAGAACTTAATCCAAAGGCAAATAAAGTCATCCTGAATGTTTGGATTTTGCCCTTTGGACTGAGCGAGAGAGTCAACTAATAATGTTGCTCTAAGTTTTTGAGTTTTCTTTTATTCGTCTCCTTTAGACAAATGTTGGAACAAACAAGGTTTGTGGCAGAAATTTTACTTGGAGGAAAATGAGCTTGAGGGAAATAGAAGATATTTGCAAAAGTGAATTCGCAAAACTGTAAACATGCAAATTCACTTAAGAAATTCTTCTGAGACCGTGCAGAGGATCCGTCTCACCTAACTGTGTTCACCTAACAAGTATAAAAAGTCCACTCTGTGAAGTATAAAAAGTCCACTCTGTGAAGTATAAAAAGTCCTTTCTGTTTGACAGTGGCGTAAATCCTGTTCAAGCCAAAGTCGTACCAAAAAGCCATTTACTTATTAATAGTGATCAGTATAATGTATCACACACAAAAAAAAAAGTAGCCCTAGCATTGATTTGTTTGATCAAGCACTACAAACAGGGGGAAACCAACTAATAAACAATGCAACAATGCAGAAATTAAGAAACAGATATTAAGGTTAAGCCTGTGTTTGGGAAAAAACCAACCTGTGAAGAAAATGCGAGCTTTGTGAATATCAACACTCATAGCAAAGCCACAATGAGGCATATGACTTGAGTTTTATGATCCAGAAAAACAAAGGATATTTGCTAAAGCTCCCAGGAGAAGTGAGCTTGCCAAACTTGCTCTATTTATTATGAGGGCCTTCACAGTAATGAGGCAGAAAGGACCTCCTTCTACCAACAGCCCTCTGAAACCCCACTAAGTGGTCTCATCCCATGTTTCCCCCTGCACTAGGCACCTTGAAATCTCCTCCCAGGCCCCTTCACTCACTCCAGGTCTTTGGAGCCTCATAAAGTCTCCTAAATTCCTCCCAGTCCTTAACCTCAGACCTCACAAACATTTACTGGCCGCTTCCGGCCTGCCCTGCCATTCCCTGGGACCACCCTGCCCCTGCCAACAAGCCCAGAGCCAGCCAGTCATTAGCTTGAACCACCCTCCAAAAAGCCTTGTAGCTGCCTCATCTATCCGCTTTTTTTATGTCTTGAAACTGGTTTCATTTGGCCGTGGTGCAAGGAATGAAAATTGTCTTTGCTGTCAAAAGTGAGGACTGGAGGGTCCTGCAAGGCTGAGGACTGGATGACAGAATAAAAGACACAAGAGAAGGACAGAGAGAAGGGCTGGGAAGGAGATAGTTGCAGTCGCTTTAACAAAATGAAGACAGTTCAGGAATAATGTGGGGAATATATAAAAAACATGAACCTGTTTACAGGGAATTAATTATTGAATAATGCAAAGCAATAACTGCGTGAATGAGTTCTCCAGTAAAATTAATTACACAATGAAGCAGTTATTATAGCAAGAAAATCCAGTGATCAACAAATATGAAAAGTCTAGGCAAAGAATGGGAGCTTGCAAAAAAGTATTTTCAGTTCAGTTACTGCCCTGTAATTATCTGAGCTATATTTTCAGTGTAGGTGGACCTGACATGAACCTCAGGGGTTTTTTTTTCCTTTTCATTTCCTTCAGATCATTTCATAAGACCAGGTGAAGTGGGAACATAATATTTTTGGGAGGGGCATACTTCAGTTTGAAAACAAACACTTACTTTCAAATAATGTCAATGTTTGTAGTCAAAAACTGTTCTCCAGATAGCATGCAAATTTTCAAACAGCTCTGGAGCCTTTGTTCAAGGAGTCTACAATTCACTGAAAAATACCACCCAGTTCTATGGTGCAAATGCATGATGCTGATAGAAGGCAATGGATTATTGGTAATGGGCAAAAGGATGGGAAAACAACGAACATCAAGTCTATGGATGCATGGGGTGGGTGACAGCTACAGCCCAGAAACAGGCGTTATGAAAGATACAGCCTGAAAGTCTCTTCTGGTCACTTTGCCGCATCCCCCTATAAGCAGGAGAAGAGCCCCATTCACTGTGCAAGTGAGGAAAAGAAAACCAGAGCAGTGCTGGAATTGAGACACGCGTTGCTGGTGTGGTCCAACATCTCACAGTGCTCAGATTCAGCTTTTTCAGCGCACCAAGGCTGCCTCTAGATCTTGTTTATCCCTCCCATCCTGAAACCTCTCCTGTCGAACAACCTACCCCCCACATGGAAGTACCTACCGCCTTGAAGAGATGTGAACTTAATTCCGTTCGGCAGCATCTATGTAGTCCCTAATGATATCAGTGGAGTAGAAATAGGGGTAACTGGAAAGAGAATGTAGCAATTATCTTTGCGATTCCAATCCACAACGTGAATAATGGAAAAAACCAATGTCTCAGTTTGTCTTCACTGCAGGCTACTTTTTCAAAATTTCTTTGAGGTTTATTTTACTGGCTTAAGGGAAGAAAAAATAGAGTGGAAGAATGCATCTTGTACATGAACACCATCCCAGAAACTGTAACTGCTGCCCTGAAAAAACATCACTAGCCAGTGAAGAAAATCATCAATATTTATTCTCTTGCCTTCCATCCGATACATAGCTCTAATTGGGAAATAACATTCAAGCTTTTGAATGTGACCTTGTATGTTGATTAGGTTACTCTCCCAGCAGTTGAATCTCGTCATTTATCCCAGCTGTTAACAGAGAACACTCTGCATAATGTGGAACGTGCAGGTGTTTAAGGCAATGCGGCTGCACTAAGGGTCACTGGGAAAAATATAGACATGGCAATGCCGCTCCATGTACAAGCCATAGTCAGAGAATCTCAAAGAGGATGTTTTCTGTGTCCTCTGGAGGGAAAATTGTAACCCAAATGCACACGGCAGTGCATGCTATATACCCTGTCTAAATTATACCCAAACACAAGACAGCTGCCTCTCCAGGAAGAGAGCATACGGGAACTATGCAGGAAAGTCAGTAGAAAAGCCGTCAAAGACACTCTTTGCATTTAACTAGATGCATAGAAAGACCTGATTTAGTACTTATCTATGCAAGAAAGAGTATAAGCTACGAGCTTATATATAAGTTCATATATATAATTATAGCTATAATATAGCTGCAATATAGCCATATTATATATAAAATATATAACATATATAATATAATATAATATATATAATTATATATATAAGCTAGGCACTGTGGCACACCTGGGTCTGCCACCTTGATTGCTGATGTTTACATGGATTTCCTTCACTTCATGGAGGGAGGAACTTTGGTAAGTTTTATATGCAGCGCAGTGGCCATGATAAGCACCAGGGAGTGTTACTCCTGATTTAAACTCACGGGTGTGATAAACTGCGTAATCAAACATTGGCTCTCCACGTTGAATGTGATCTCTCAGCTAAAGTAACTCAGAACAGATCACTTTGCATGCAAGGAAAATTACAGAGAGCCTGTTGATGGATCAGTCCTTTTTAGCATCTCCTCTTCTCTCTGAGAATTGTGATAAACCTAGATCCTGCCCCAGGCACGTTTCTTGTGTGTACCAAAACTGGAAACCTAGTTGCTCAAAAACTAACAGTTGTGACAATTTTGTTCAAAGATAAGAAGTGACACTGTGAAGTCCATTGATTCAAGGGAAACATCTACTAAAACCTTACAAAGTCCAAGTCATAACAGTTCTAGAGAAGAGGACACTGTGACTGTGTTTGATAGGGAAAGCTCTGAATCAGCGCACACATCCTCCCAGAGTCCAGCTGAGAACAGCCCAGCATCCGATGTGTCACCAACTTACAGCCAGGATGGCTCTAGTTTGTACAGGTGTAGGAAATGGCTCTCATGCATCACAACAAGCTGCTCAGATAAGGCTGTTTTAAAACACCACTCCTGTTTTATTAACTACCTGAGCTAATGTTAAAAGTAGCTTGAGGTAGGATAGAAGTTGGGCCAAGCTCCAACACAATATGCTCTCCATTTTGCCTGAGAACCCACAACTATCCTGCCAGTGTTTGGCAACTCAGAGTTTAATTAGGAAAAGTCTTGAAAAATTATTAGGTAAGCTCCCCCCGCCCCCATGTTTCTCACTTCAAATCAATGCCACTAATTAAGCTAATTTAAGCCTGAGCAATAAGGCTGAATGCAGATGTAGTGATGTTGTACAGGGTGTTGGGAATGGGAAAGGTAACTCAAAGAAGGAGATTCTTCCCATCATAAGACTGGGATCCTACACCACCCCAGGCTGCACAGTTTGGAAACATGTCAAAGGAAATCTTATTACTATGAATCTATCATTATCTATCACTTCCTAACTCAAGCTATTGACTTTAAAGTGGAGCTGCAGGCTGTTGTTTAGTTCTGCTTCAATTGCTCTGAGACTTTCTCTGTGGAGGGTCTGACTTTGGCCATCACACAATGGATGTCAGGTCTGAAACACTCATGGTCAGTAGGGAGACATGGGTAAATCCTGAAGTGAGTTCATCCCATCAAAGGCAGGTGCCAAAACAGGTTTGGCAAATCGATCCCCAGAGGTAAGCTAACTGCAGAAGAAATTGAGGTAAACAACTTAGACTGTATGGCTAACTGTTGGATAGCAGGTTAGTAAAACGAATCCTGTCCTAAAAACATATGTTCTGGGATCTGGGTGAGGTGCCACCTCTCTTATTCTATTTACAAAACACTAAATGAGGAAACTGAAAATGAACAAACCAAAACCCATGGATAGTTGGCTATACTTAGTAAAAACTTTTTCCTCTGAACTGAGTATTACTGTATTCCTGGAGGCTGGATGTGGTTCAGGTATCAATTCCTGTCATCTCTTGTTGGGTTCACCGCCTGGTGGGTTGGTATCACACTCATCTACAAATTCTGCACATGCAGATTCAGAAATGAGCTCTTTAAGGTTGTTTTTTCACCTTTCCAGTCTGTCAGGAATGACTTGTGAAGTGATGTAAGGATTTCTTTCCGAGCTCAGTCCCAGTTCATGAACATCTGCAAGTGCACGGGGAATTCAATAATACGTAGTGAATACAGGCTTCTTATGTTGGGCTTTGGTACATGCAGGCATGTTCCTAAAACACAGCCTTCAGGCTCTTCAGATTGGCCTGTACCAACCCTCAGGACCTATTGCTGCAGCTCATCCGATAAGGTCATGTGCTTTCAGTGCTGATGATCCCCACTTCTATCCATTTTCTGTGTCAGCAGCCAGATTTTATTAGATGAAAATCATGAACTCCATTTCCTTGAGTTTGTTTTGTTTTGGTTTTTTTTTTTTTCTTTTTTTTAGCCGAGAATCTTTTCCCTAAATATTATATGTCTAACTTTTAGGTGGTTACTTTAGCCCGGTCAACAAGATGCAAGGAACTTCAAGGCATGCCCAGAGATCATTTCATTCCCTGTGTCTTAAGAGGAACAGATTTAGTTTCAGGGAATACCCCTCTCTCCACTCTCTGTCAGTCAGTGTATGTTAACGTAGACTAGACGTTGTGAACAGCATTCTAGTCTGGATTCACATCTAATTACAGGTGCCTACAGGCATGTACAACCCAGGGACTCAACACAACTGCTCATCGGGCTTTAATACCTTTGGAGATGCACCAGAGCATCTGAAACACCCGCCTGGCTCTGGCAGAGGTGACAGGGATCCTATGGGACACCAGTGTTTTCCTGCACCTCCCTCCAGGAGGGGTCCAAAGGGACAGGGTCCTAGGGTCCTCTCTGAGTTGTCCCTGCTTGAGAGGTTCTGGCCCGGGATCACAATTATACATCCCTGACGAGCAGTGAGGCTGCAGACAATTTCTACCAACACAACCCGATTTTACTGACAACTGAACTACAGCTCATACAGCTGGACACTAGGCTGCAGCTGCAGCTGAAATCACAAAAGAAGACATTTGCTAGAGCAACCTGTGCAGATTCTCATTGCTAGTAAGTTATGTCCTTTAAACTACGCACTCGCAATTCAGCAAGTAATGATAAATATTGCACTGACAACCACCATTACTTTACTTATTCATTTATGTAAAATTCATGTAAACATGTCCAAGTAGCATAGCATTCTGCGGCAACCATTATTAGAAGGAATTAGTTTCATTTTGTAGAGTAACCAAGCTAGAATAAAGTAAATGATCAGTTCAGTAAAGATGAGAGGTAAACACTGATCCCATTTAAAATGTGTGACTTGGAGTCGTATAGAGAAGGATGACTCCAGATGTTTTCAGATTTACCTTTATTTGAAGGTCATTATCTTCAATAAAGATGTGGATGGCTCTCCCAAGATTGCTCTGACATTTGGCTAGAATTGAGCTAGCTGTTTCAAAACATTTTTTAAAAAGCTGTTCACTTTTAGAACTGGTTTGTGTAATTGGGGTTAATTATAGTAGCTATCCCTTTTTTTTTTTTTCAATCTTACTCTAGTCCGTACAGTTACTGTACAAATATAAGAGAAGAAGTGTTCAAAAAAAAAAGTTCAAAACTCCCTAAGCAGGTCATTTCTAATAGGTGAGCAAAAAAGGCAGTCATAAAGAAGCTGATGATGTTACAGGCGGTGGTTTGCAGCACCGAACTAATATGAATGTTGTCAAGTTTTTATAAACATCACAGAAAAGAAGAGAGTCGAAAAAAAATAGGAAGAAGAAAGAAGACATGACCTTGTAAATAATTGGCAGACGCTGGTATTTGGCTATTTTAATTTAGCCTCTTTGCCTATTAGCAGATGGTCTGTATAGTGTTATGTTGTAAACACAATTATATTAAGGGATCAGCTAAACTTTTTCCATAGCCTTTTGCCACGATGGATCAGCTAAGAAATACTGAATAATGCTTTTTGTTGAGTATCAGACCTACAGCTTGCATGCGTGTTACCCCAAAACTTTTTACTTTTGCTCTTGACTTAGACAGATGGAGATTGGATCATTCTATTAAACTCAATGCCATAAACAAGGTGAAAAAATATTTCTGTCCAAAATCATATCTTCAGCTGGTCTTTATTTACCATCACTGCAGCACATATCAGACCAGAATTTGATAATACCAGCAATGTTACTGGTTGGTCACACGGTTGGTCACAGTCTACCCAGTACTAATCAGTAAAGTCATTGACTTGTACCAAATCGGTATTCTGGGCTTTTATTCATACTCAGACTAACATAAACACAAGGTTGTTTTGGCGGAACTTACCCCAAGCACCTGGGACAAAACAAGGACAAAACATAAAGCTGTAAGTTGGCATTATGTTTGAAGCAGAGGCTTGAAAGCAGATCTCTCACTGTTAAGTGAGAGAATGAGTTAAGATCTAGAGAGCTAAGTAAAACCATGAAAAAGAGAACTTTCTTATATTTGGTGCAATAGAAAAGACACAGCATTATTAAAGAAATATACAGAAATAAATTATATCATCAAAGCAATGCCATAGGAAATTTATTTTTGCACCCAAATGATGGATAGACGTCAATAATCGAGGCTTGAGACATCAGGTGCTCAGAGCCTGGATAGAATTTAACTGGATGGATGGATTAGAAAATCTGCATCTTTTTTTCAGGAAGTGTCTGCGAGATTTAGAAACAGCTTGATGTGAAGGAGAAAAATCCATCTGGGTGAATATCATGCCCAAAGATAAGCTTGATTGACAAGGATGAGGGTGTTCTTTTGCAGAAGGACTGAAAAGGCGAGAAGAATGCAAGTACAGGGAAGGGGTGGAGATTAGGAATGTTGTTTTAGTAATGTTGAGTTTGAACTGAGACGTAAGTCAGGCTAGAGATATATCAACATCTTAATTGGGCATGGGAGATGGATTATGGCTCATTTATAGAAGAGTTTTTTCATTTTTCTTTCCTTTGCATGAATGGAATCTTTTCTCTCCCAAACACACCAAAGTTCCTACATTTCCAAAGTTGTCTCTGTTTTTCAGATTTGCAAATAAAACGAGTCATGACCAAAGAAAGACACATGGCTTGACTGGGAGGTGTCAAGAACATTTCTAAGGTAATTCACTTGTATTTTGGATACTCAGCTGCTTTGAAAGTTAGGCCCCCCCAAAACTACTAGCCTCCTTTAGAAATGTAGGCCATGATATTCTTTCCTTGGGTTGGTTTTTGGTAGAACCAGCAATAGATGCCAGGAATGCTTCACTAATGCTTTTTTCCTATCGTGGTTTTCCTATGGCAGTTTTCATATGAAAGGTCTCCAAAGACCTCTGAGAAACAGGAAACCGATGCACGGATTAGAAGGCTAAATCTCTGTGGAGAAAAGTCTTTACTTCTGGTTTTTGACATTAGATTTATCTATTACAGAACTTCTCCACTCCCACATGCACAAATAGAGCAGTAGAGGGAACAGTCCTCAGACAGTGATGATTTTATAGGATTTTAAGGGTCAACAGTAGTCATCAGTTGTAACCCTCTTATTTAAATGACCCATTTCAGGGAGTGAAAGAAAAATCCTCCCCCCATCTCACTCCGAAAGCAGCCATCTGCTGCGAGATGTGGATTCACTGTCATAAGTCCCAGCATTCACTAAATATGATGAAGATCAGAAAAAAAGAAAAATGTGCTTTTGTCTAAGTCTGTTATATAAAAGGAAACAATATGAAGAGATCTCGATAGTCAGCAAAAGAAGGTAAACACTAACTTAGAATATTTTATTCGTTTACCCCTATCAGCTGCTGTAAATTCAGACAAAACACAGCACCCATCTTTCCTCTCTATCTAATCACAGAAGAGACAGACTCTATTTTTCATGTAATGCAATAGAACACACCGCAACTACCAGACAATAAAAGAAGATACCATAATGGCTACGCTTTTAAGGGCACACATTTTTGTAGTTGTCAGACACTAGTCGTAGGGGAGCAAATTGAATATAGCTGAAGGTAATACATAATTCTGAAGAATTACCTAGCAGGCAGCAGAAAGGGACACTGGCTTTGGGAAATATTGAAGAATCAACACTCTATTAGCCCTACAGCTCCAACCCCCTCTGATTCAATGTGAAGCTTTAGTGAAGGTCCTTCTTTAGATAAAGCCCTTGACCTCTTCTTCTGGGTTTCCTTGTAGGTGGTATTTAACAGCAAACTATGTTTACCATATCCAAATAATTTGATATCAGCATTAATGTTTGAAAAAGCAATTGGACAGCTATCATATATGTAATACAGCCAACCCCTCCATGAAAATTATGGGTATAGGGATAAATACATAAGACAGATGGCCTACATGGACTATCCCGGTATTTCATTTCATACACAGGAATTAGGAATTTCTTCATCAGAAAATATGTGCTACATTTTCTATTCTGAAAATTTCTGATCACTCAGAAATCTGACTGAAGGTGATGACATCTACAAATGGTCATCACTTAGCAGTAAACCACTTATTTGAGGTCAGACAGGATTTTCTGTAAATGTAAGACAAAACTAGAAATTGCTCCTGAGGGATGGATGAAGCTCTCTCCAAGACAAAACAGAAATAAAATATTTTGCAAAATGAACTATATTCTAATTAACCTCTTCTTGGAATAGTCAGGATTGAAGCAGCCAGTCTTGTTCACAAAAATAATTTTCTGCCCTATATAGAAACAAATGGTATGTTCCTTCCAGTTAGGACCAAGTAAGCAAGAAATAATAAATGACAATGTTTTGGACTCAAGGAGTATATTTACATCCTCCAAGGAACCAGCTCAGCATGCTTCATCTCCTGTCCTGCTTCCACACCTTCAGATCAGCCCCCAGTCTCTCTTTACAAGCATGTACAGCAGGATACAAACAAGCACAAGTATCACCAGTATGAGGTGGGATTCCAATGACCAAGCACAATGGTGGGACACGAGATGAAGACAGTTAAATCTAACTGTTTACTTTTAGGGGTCTGGTACATTAGGGGATCAATTCATTTCTCAGGACATCATTGCCCGGTAACATATGAGACGCATTTGAACATCTAAGACATTAGCACAGTGCTAAGAGATACTACACTGGATGTATAGGAAACCTGCACCATTTTCAGTCAGCAACTATAGACCAGACACAGTATCTTAAGGCATCCCAGATAGAACCGGACACTTATTTTCGGACAACTGAATTAGATTTGTGTTCGACACGTGCTGTACATTGCCCAACCCACGTCTCATGTCAGACTGTAATCCAAAACAACTTTGCCCTAGGCCCATGGTCCCTTACCGAGCTTTTGACCTTGATTGGTTTTAGGGAATTTTTTCCTCTCAGAAGATTTGCTTAGCTACAGCAGGTGGCTTTTTCCGCTGGTATGTGAAATACCAACTTGCAGAGCACTCAGCAAAGCAGGTAAGGGAGGATGGATCCTGCACTTAATGGTTCATCCTCTCAGATAGCCATGTCAGCACTTTGTCGAAGCGAGGTTTCAATTTTTGCTTAAAATATGGATCCAGTAACGCTGCCAACTTACATTTATCTCTGTCATTGAGCTTGTTGGCCACAGCAGGCGAGGACACAATTCAACAGCTACTTCTCTTCACTGCTGTTCGAGACACGGATCCCTTTATTTTAACACAGGATTGCTGTTTATTCCAGCAAACAGCAACAGGGCAATAGTAGCAAAGTTTGAGGAAAGACATTTCACTGAGTGGAGCAGTCCTACATATTTACTCCGCGATGTCCACTTTCCTGCCTAACAGTTAAGTATTACTATCGGTTGAAAGGAATTTCTTATTAATGGCACAGCAGAAAGTTCCTGTAAGGTTTTATCTAGAATACTGTCCTGGATGTGCATCACCAAGGAAAAGAAATTGCAAAGGTCTACAAGGAAGATGAGAGGAAAAGAGTCTCTCTGTTAAGAGAGGACTAGAGGATCTTGGTCTATTCAGTGTAATAAAAAAAAATACTGTGAAAGGAGAGGAATGAGAATCCATTGGGGGAAAAAGTAAATCTGGGGAGTGAGAAGAACTAACTAACCTAAAGGCCCAAATAGTCACCAAAGAATGGTTTTAAAGTCAGCTGTGGAAAATGTAAGCATCAGAGACATGAGGAACTGTGATCTTTTCCTTTAGACAATGCTTCATTGTGGTGTTGAGGGTGCATTACAGCTCAGGCTGCATTGTCTTTGGGCTGGCAGAAGTCACTATTTGGACATGTATTTTACAGAGTCCCAGTGTCATAGATTGCTTGTGGTCCACGTATGTCAAGACTAACCCATGCATAAAGTTCCCAAGGTCATACGTAAGTTGACTGCTGCTTCTAACAGCACAGAGGCCAGTATCAATGGTGTGTATTGCACGTTGTATGATCAGATATAAACCATATAGCCTTACCTAGGGAGCGTAAGAGGAACATATTGGGGAAGGGAAAATAGGGGATGGAGACAAGACATGGGATTCATCTCACCTAGCAAAGCGTATTGCTGCAAGACCTCGCGGTCTTCTTTACACTCAAAGAAGATAAATAGGCGTTTAAGGTATGATTCACCTGAGCAGTTTTAAACACTACTATTAGGATAAGAAACTGCAAGCTAGACAACTACACAGTGACAGCGAAATCTTCCCTGAGAAGTTTTGAAGGAAATTAGATACAACATGTTTCTTTATGGAATAGGGAGGGGGAGGTTGCAAGATTTTACTTTATTATTAGGCACACGTATATAGATAAGAAAGCCTGACTGAGATTTAGTCAAGATGATATATATCTAATGAAGCTAGCAGTTTTGGAGAACATTTCTGGAAGATACAAGGTAGCTAGTAAATTTTGCTTTCACTGAGAAATAGTTAGGTTTTTAATATAAATACGGGCTCGTTTCAAGGTTGGTGGGTACAAGTAATTATATTTTATGGAGATAACAGATTAAACTTTCAACACCCATACCCAGTCAGCTGCGATGTAAGAGCTAATAATAACTGTCCTTGGGAAGATTCAAAGTAGCATCCAGAAAAATCAGAAAAGGCCAGCACTGACATTCCAAAATAGCCGAGAAAAAATAATTGTTATGAATAAACAAACAAAAAGAAAGAATATCTTTGTACACCAGAAAGAGACAAAGTATAAATCCAATAAAAAAAAAAAATCCTTTGTAGGTCACCTTAGAAAGGAACAGCCCACAGTCATCACAAAAGTAAAAAATGCAGTAAGGAGGGAAAAGTTCGAAAGGAAAACAGTATGAACTACAAATAAAAATGTCCAAGTTACAAAAAGAGCAATAATTGCTTTGCATGGGCTTCCAAGCTTTAATATGCAAAAGAGGGGAGTGTAATGATGGCAGAAATTTGTAAGAGAACACAGATCACTTGAATATATTTGAAGCTGAAAATCCAAAGTGGTAGAAAAGTTTCTGGTATAGCATTTGGACAAAGAAATAAATGATGTTGATAATACACTGCTGAAGATGGCACTTAGAGACGAAGGTCTTGGCAAGAAAGCACAAAATGTTTTGACTGATTACTTCTTTCTTTACAAAAAAATGCTACAACTGATCAGAAACTAGTGCTAGATGGTGTCTGTGACAGTTCAGGCACTTAACACTTGCAAATTCATAGATTTTCCTCTTGGGGTAAAAATGCAAATCACAAAACTATATTCAGCAGTCACATATCAAGGAGACTCTCTTATTTGAAGAAAAATTATCCCCAAATCCAATCAGGTTTGCTGATAACTAAATGCCTCCAGGTCATCATACTTCAGTGACCTTCTTAATGGACTGGATATAAAAATGGGTAAGGAATAGGTATTTGGGGACTAAATAGAAGTGTCTGTGCCTTGTATAGACAAAGCTACAGAGGATTTTAGGCCTCCTCTGCCAGCATCACTTTAACGACAGAGAGAACACAGAGCTCAGACAGACATAGTAGAATGCAAGCCTACATACGTATGTGAGTTCTTCCAAAAATATTTGTCTTGCCTTCCCAAGAATAGAAAGACGGAGACATTTCTCTGCGCATCTCGGTCCGTGCTGGGAACTCTGCTGTACATCGCGTGTCTCCCTACTGAACCCATAAACACGCTGCGCAGCATTTGCTGCCAAAGGCAAGAAGTCTTCAAGAAACCAGGAGGAGATTTTCCCCACCTGCCTTCAGAAGTGTACTGTGCAGATATCTGCATCTGCACTACCTGTACTTTCTTAATTATCAGTGGAGAGAAATAAGCACCTTTAAGAAATTAGTCATGCAATGTCTGTCTCAGGATAAAATGCATTTCAGCCTACAAGCGCCTAATCCTTTCTACATTATCATAAAGGGAATCTAGACACTTGTGTCACATATAAAAATCATAATTACTGTCAAGTATTCATGCCCCACTAGGGGCCTGACCGCAAAATTGTACAGATTACCTTGTCTGGGTGCAAGAAGCCTCATGTTGTCCTCCCTCATGCTCCAAGGCAAATTAGAAAATAGCATTTCCTTAGCAGCCTGAGATCCATAAGCTTCCAGAGTGGAAGGCAGAGCAGGACTTTGCTGCTGGCTGCTATGCTATATCTGGGGCAGAATATCACACAAAGGAAAGAGGCCCCATCCTTGGAAGTGTTCAAGGCCAGGTTGGATGGGGCTTTGAGCAACCTGGGCTGGTGGGAGGTGTCCCTGCCCATGGCAGGGGGGTTGGAACTCAATGATCTTCAAGGTCCCTTCCAACTCAAACCATTCTATGACTCTATGATTCCATGATTCTATGATACTCGAGAGCTAAAGGTGCCTGCAAGTCTAAGAAGCATTCCTGTTTGTAGCTGATATCACCTCAGGATGTGAAATTAGCACATCACTCCGTGCTGACAACTTGTTTGCTCTTTGTATTAATACTCAGACATGTTTCAGGGCTCTGACATGGTGGTCTACCAGTAATTAAGATTAAGGCACATTCTTTGTTGACAATTCACTGATGAATTAACTTGTCTCTGCATTCAGCCCCAGATTCAGAGTTTGCTTCATTCGTTGGCTAGGACAGAATCCTTGTGATGATTTATTGCAATCCTTATTATGATTAATAGAGCTCTGCATTGTTCATCTCCTGGGCAATGAATGCAGGATGCTTATTCAGCCCAAGGAAGACCACGTGGTCTCAATTTCAGATCAACCAGCCCGGTTGCAGGCTTCCACGTAAGGTATTTTTGAAACCCTGTTTCTCACTGAAGGAGATCAACTGACTAGTTTTGTGCTTTTGTTCTGTGCTCTTTAAATGCTCTTAACTATATGTTGCAGGACAACTTCTGTTGGTTTTCTGATGCATTTGCAACGTATCAAGCATATCATTTAAACATTATTCATTTAGTATACTTCAATATATTAGCAGCATGACATCAGAAATAGCAAAATGAAAACTGCCTGATAAAATGTCAATGAGAAGCTGCTACTTAGTAGGAAATAAAGAGGATGAGAAAACTGGGGAAGTAAGAACATTAAAAAAAAAAGTAATGGGTTGGGTCTTTTCCCCTGTGTTATGGTTTGAGAGACCCATAACAATTTATTGTCATT
>RSEF01000003.1:119625564-119641968 GCA_003993805.1 Himantopus leucocephalus
CTTTTGTCTAGACTAAAAAGACCCAAGTGCCTCAGCCTTTCCTTGTAAAAAAGATGCAGCAAGTTGACTAGGTCAGTTAGTCCAAGCCCACCCTGCAATGAGCAGGGACATCTTCGACTAANGCCCACCCTGCAATGAGCAGGGACATCTTCGACTAAATCAGGTTGCTCAGAGCCCTGCCCAACCTGACCTTGAATGTTTCCAGGGATGGGAAATCTACCACCTCTCTGTGAAACCTTGGCCAGTGTTTCACCACCCTCAGTGTAAAAAATTTATTCCTTATATCTACTGTGAATCTCCCCTCTTTTAGTTTAAAGCCATTACCCCTTGTCCTATCACAACAGTCCCTGCTAAAAAGTCTGTCCCCATCTTTCCTGTAGGCCCCCTTTAAGTACTGAATGGCCACAATAAAGGTCTCCCTGGAGCCTTTTCTTCTCCAGGCTGAACAACCCCAGCTGTCTCAGTGTTTCCCCATAGGAGAGGTGTTCCAGCCCTCTGATCTTCTTCATGACCTTTCTCTGGACCCGCTCCAACAGGTCCATGTCTTTCCTGTGCTGAGGGCTCCAGAGCTGGACACAGATTCCCCTTGTTCCCTGTGGTCCTGCCAATCATGTTAGAACACTTATGTGTGGTGACAAAGTGTTTTTTAAAAGGTACTGTGGGTACAAACACATAATGACAAAAAAAATATAAGCCTAATAATTCCAGGAATAAATTCATCTTTGCATTTCTTGATGAAATTCAGCAAACATTGACATACACATACATCGAAACATATTTCAACAGCCAAACATTAACTGGGCATAAATTTATGCATATTCTTGAAAGATAACTGCACCAGGACAGTGAATGAAGAAGAATTAGATTGAAAGCTGGTGGCCCTTACAGATGAATTAGCTGATAGAAGCAATTTGGGTTGATACCAGTTCACGGCATTGTGCAGTTAAGGAAACAAAGAACAAGTGCAAAAAAAGGATTAATTTAATTGCTTGAAGTGGGAATCTAGCATTTCCCCAGACTACAGGGTGATAATGGAGAATAAACTCTCAGTTACCGAGTATGAGCAATGTAGCCTTGACACAAAATTCTCAATTTGCTTTGCGTTATCCTGGCCTTTTTTTTCCCTCAAAGTATATAAAATCCCTTTCCAACTTTTTGTCATTTTAATTCTATTTCCACTCTGTCTTCCTGCCTGTTCTGGTTGAGAGTATCTTAATGTCTGATATTCCATTAATGAATCAGTTTAAAACATAATTTCTTGCTTTCATGTGTGATAATGAATGGTATACTGTTCCACTAATTGTCCTTGTCATAGAATCATAGAATGGTTCGAGTCGAAAGGCACCTTAAAGATAATCTAGTTTCAACCCCCCTGCCATGGGCAGGGGCACCTTCCACTAGACCACATTGCTCAAAGTCCCATACAACCTGGCCTTGGACACTTCCGGGGACGGGGCACCCACAATGTCTCTGGGCAACCTGGCCCAGGGTCTCACTACCCTCAGAGTAAAGATTTTCTTTCTAATATCTTATCTAGATCTACCCTCTTCCAGTTTAAAACCATTACCCCTCATCCTATCACTACACTCCCTGATAAAGAGTCCCTCCCCATCTTTCCTATAGGCCACCTATAGGTACTGAAAGGCTGCTGTAAGGTGTCCCTGGAGCCTTCTCTTCTCCAGGATGAACAAAACCTACTCTCTCAGCCTGTCTTCGTAGCAACGGTGTTCCAGCCCACTGATCATCTTTGTGGCCCTCCCCTGGACGCACTCTAACAGTTCCATGTTATAGTTCCTTGTTATGTTGGAGGCTCTGGAGCTGGATGCAGCGCTCCAGGTGGGGTCTCACGAGAGTAGAATAGAGGGGCAGAATCACCTCTCTTGACCTGCTGGCCACGCTGCTTTTGAGGTAGCCCAGAATGCAGTTGGCTTTTGTGCCCACTTCGGCTCTTTCCTAAGGGTGGCCCATACCAGGGATCTGACATGGTGATACGGCTGTACTTCACACTCTATGTGCTAGAGAAAACAATTAAGAAACCGGTAGCAATGTTTCCCTAAGATTTTGCTAGGTTTTGTCACTGTCCACTCAGCTTTTTAATGAGCACTTGTCTTTCCTGTGAGAACAAAAGCACCATTTGGGACCCACACTGTATATTAAAAAACTAATGCAATTTTTGTGTTATTTCATCTGCAAATAATTCAACCCTCTGTAGAAGTTAATGTTTAAATTGAAGAAATTAAAGTGCTGTTGCAGAAAATTGAGCCATATAAATGTCGTATGATCACTGGAAAAAAAGGGGCAAATGTAAGAATGGTCTTTCTGTGAGACAAAAATATATCATCTGAGAGCATCAGACTGGTGAATGAGACTTTCAGCGCTCAGCAGCAATACCAAAACGCTGCTCACAGAATTGTTTACATTTTTCTATACTCTCCCATCAGTCAGTGCTGCTGCAATCAGGGCTTTAGAGCCGGCACGGGAAGGGGAGAGATCAGAAACGTTGTTCAGCAGAAGTGGTTATTTAGCAGTTTAAAGTTATATTCAGTCGGAGTCACTGAGGTTTCTCTGGGAATGTTTTTGGGCTACACATATATGCACCTACACCCACAGGGGAGAGAAATGGCAATACCTGGGTTGTGTTTCAGAGCCTGGCTGTTGTGCTGATAATATTTGGTATTTGTTATTGCCCTGTGCTCCTCCAAAAGGCTGTGAGTGAGCAGCAAGGAAGAAGGTTGCCTCTTGGCCTTTTCCTCACTGCTGAACACGGAATAAACTGCAAAACCAGAGGGAAAAGGAAAATGAGATTGTGCTTTTTCTTCAGAGCTGCTGAATGCGCTCAGGGGGGAAGTGCTGAGCCGGTCGGGAGAGCGCAAGGAGGAGGAGGAGGAGGAGGAGAACCTGCAGCAGGGCAGGCATTGCAGCGCCTGAAGTTAACTGCTCTCGCTCCAGCCCCACGACCGCAGGGAGAGCAGTTTAAAGAGGCAAATCCATCTCTAACCTCTGGGTGACTCTGGGCCTTCTCCCAGTGACTGAGTCATAACAAAATGGATTTTGCTTCCGCTAGTTTGCAGCCTGCCTTCACTCTTGCATCAAGTGCAAGTGCATTAAGAGTAACTTCTCGTTCTGCGAGGGAACATGTGAGTTTCTTTTTAACCCAACAAGCTCAGTGCGCAGAGCAGGCACTCAGCTGGTAATACACTGCGGAAAAATGAATATGCCATCTTCACCCACTGGTCTAACTTTTCCCACCCCACATTTTTCGGCAACTAAGAGTTACCCTGTTGTTTGGCTTGGCACGTAGCTACTTTTTGTTTATGCTGCTTTGAATTTTTGTGATACTAACACACCCTGATATTGGAGTGACCACCATGTTTTTCAAAGTAAATATCTTCCTGCTCACCAATGCTACAATTCCCTTCCCATGACCTCTTTGTTAGGGAAGGGATTTGCTTTTGCAAAATTGCATTAAACATATAGCTTGGCTTGCCTATCCCTATTCCATTTTGTCAGCCAGTGGTGCCAGGACGGAGACGTGGTTTTGCTGCCAGGTGACAGGATTATGTTTCTCAGGGAGATTTGTTTAGTGGTAGAAGTCAGGGCTGGAACCTCTTTGCTGCAATTAGCAGTAATTCTCTCAGGGGCAACTGGCAGGAATGTCCCGCTGGACAAGAAGGAGGCAGCCAGTCTTTCCCCACGCCAGGTGTCATAAAGTCTTTGCTGGACCTGGTGGGACAAGAGGGAATGTCTTCAAGTTGCTCCAGGGGAGGCTTAGATTGGATATTAGGAAAAATTTCTTCACCAAAAGGGTTATCAAAAATTGGAACAAGCTGCCCAGGGAAGTGGTGGAGTCACCATCTCTGGAGGTATTTAAAAGACAGGCAGACGTGATGCTGAGGGACATGGTTTAGTGGTGGTCTTGGTAGTGTTACGTTGGTGGTTGGACTCGACGATCTTAAAGGTCCTTTCCAACCTAGACAATTCTATGATTTTATGATTCTATGATCTTGAAGGAAACAGAGCAGGGGGATGTTAAATTTCTGCTCTGACTGGGAGGATTTGGAAGCAGCTGGAATTGTAGGGGGTTTTCCTGGCAGGAGTGGTTAGCACAGTGCTCTTTGGCAAATCTGCTCTCGTTGGCTGGTTGTGGGTTGTGGGTTGTGGGGGTGTGCAGCTTGAGGCAGAGAGGGGAGTGTGTTTCTGCTGCTGCCAGTGGTGTGGGTACCCTGAGTAGCTTAACTGCAAGGAGAACAGAAGGGCACCTGAAAGACCTTGTCAGGGGGGCGACGTGGGGCAAAGGATAAGGGTGTACACACTAGGGCTATCCTGGACATCCTGTTCCAGCATGAGTAAGCATCGCTTCACGGTACCTGGACTCAGGATCTTTCTCTAAGTTTAAACACTCCCTTTAATCACTGCAGCATCCTACCACTGTGTGTTTGCTGGTTCCTGTTCATAAAATATTTATCATGCTGTTTCTGCATCAACGAGGTCTAAAACACACTGAAATGGGAAACAAAGTCTTGCCTTTAATAGGATAAATGATGCTTTTCTACCATTCATTAACCACCATTTTCCCTGCTGCATAAAAATATCAGTTACGTTTTGGAAGACAAACGGATACGGAAGACAGTGGGCATCCATGGAAAAAAAGCCATCATTTGTCACAATTTAAGATTTACTATAGGAGGTGTGTGCAATGATGACCCAAGGGAGTTTCCTAAATACCGCAAGATCTTGTGATAGATTGAACTAATAATAGATATTTATCTCCACTGGAGATGCAGGCTAACGGCCATGAAAAAACTCTATTATGATATTAGATTATTGTTTTCCAATTACATAAGGTTTCATTTTCAGAGGAAGTGAACGCAGTGAGATAATTTCAATATCAAAGTTATGCAGTCAAAGGAACGTGATGCTATTCCAACTGTCACCAATTATTTCTATTACAGAGCATTGCCAATTCCCAGAATTTATTCTGTTGTCCTTCGTACAGTCCCAGATCCTGGAACATGGGAAACTCAGCTTCTCTTTTTTAATGCATGAGAAAGTCTGTTTCTAGCTCTTACTCGTGCATGGAAAAGTTTGGAAATATGAATGCCTGAGAANAATCAGGAAGAACATGCTTAAGTTTAAGGTCAAGCTTTTTTCCTTTTTTTTTTTTTTTTCCCCATCATAATTTTCAGGTAATCTTCCAATTCTGGTCACAGCTCAAAATCAGCATTATTGCTTATGGTGTTACTGACAGATCTTCACCATAACCTCTGTCTCAGTGTGGCAGACAATGAAGCAATGTTAAAGCCGCAGATTAAAAGAGGCTACAGAACAAAATTAATAGATTGCCTGAATTTTCATAGAAGTGAAACCTCACTCCTTCAGTGTGCCTTGGTGCACAAAGCATCTAAATGTAAACACAGTGTCAAATCAGATTCAAACGCTTAAAATATTAAAGAACAATGAGTATTTTTGTTGCATGTCATTCTTACGTGACCTGATTTTTTCCTTAATGGCCTGCAAATAAATACATTGTAATTGTAACTATTTAGCTGTATAAAGTGATCTTGGTACGTTTTGCAAGAAAAAGATGATTACGTGCCCAGTTACTTCATCCTGTTGAAAACGAAATACAGACTGACATCTTTGCAAACTCTGAATTTCGTCACTCTAAGAAGGACTAGTTTCTTTTAATGCATTTTTTTTCTGTGTTACTAATATATTGGGCAGAGATGAACCATAACCTGTTTTTTAGTAGAAAGCTATGTTTCTTCCCTGGGGTCTATCTAGTGAATGATATGCAGAGACCCAAGAAAAATTGTGATTGGGATTTTAATTGAGAGATTTGCCAAGGGTGAAAGCAGGTTTTAAATTATATAGTGGAGGACAGAACCATCAAATTCCACCACTGATGAGTACTATAGCTGCGCTTGCTGTTTACAGTGTGCAGCCAGGCTTGGGGAGAAAAACCTGCAAAATAAGAAACTAAAAAAGAGTTATCTGTCATATGTGTTTCATTGATTGCTCAGAAATAGCAAGCCTATGTTTCAGCTGAACATGTGAGAAAGGAAAATTTTCCAAGCATGTTTTTCTCGCCGTCAGCATAAAGGATCAGCAGTGTGGATGGGTGATTTCTGATATGACAGTTTCAGTCATAATAGTTACCCTGGCAGCAGGCAGAAGCAAATGCATTTTGGTTTTGGCTTTAGGTGCAGTAAACAGAGATGACACTTTTCCATTTAAGCGGTAAACAAAGCCCGCAGTAAGTTTTATGGCACCTGGGGTGAAGGCTTCTGAAGGCAGTGAGCTCCGCATTAGAGCTTCTGTGCAGTGTGGAAGTATGGCTTGCCCCAGTCAGACATGAAACAAATAACCTGGAGAGGCACACAGGAAAGGTGTTTGAATACTATTGTTGGGGGAAACAAGCAAACAAAAAGCATAATTTAATTTATGTTATGAATAAGAATATAAAGATTTTCACATGGGGTCTTTTGTACCTCCTTCCCACTTAAAATCCAAATGTGTTTGTGTTCCAGTGTAGCGGTCTGAACTCATATAAACCACCAACTTTATTCTCCTTTTTTTGCATGACTTGTAGTTAGCTGTTACAGAAAGTTTTCATTTTTCCTTATTTCCTACCACAGCATCGTAATATCATTTTAAATTTCTGAGCAGCTTTGCACAGAAGACCTGGCAACAAGGTGTAAAGAGGGTGGAATCAGAAGAGTGGAGCACATTCCTGATCCCAACCGTTTCACAAGCGCACACAAGAATCCCGTGCCTTAACCTCTGAGTCAAACATTTGCCATTATAATGCTTTGAGCTTAATTCATTTACAGCCAATTCTACAGCTACCAAATTCAGCAGAAATATATTGAGTTTAATGGGGTTTAGATTCAGGTCATGCGAAAGGAAGTTTTTGTCCTGGGAGCCATGCACTTCTTTGGACTCCATACACTGCTGTAAGCACGTGCATACATCTCCATTGACTGTGGTTTTTTTAACAGCAACCAGTGAAACCCACAGGCCCTGGATCGACTGGGTCTCCTTGTTTAAAACAAGTTAAGATCTACAGAGTGTCAATATAATCTGAGTCTCTTAGACAAACTGCAGCAGAAGAAACTGCTGTGATTTCATTTCCCAATATTTTTTCTTCATATTGCATTAAATGACCCGTGACTTTGATTAAATTGAAAATTTAATGTATTGGCATTTTCAATGCCTTAAGATTTATATTTTTCATGGTTTCTATTTATGTTGCAGTTTTACTTTATTATATTTCTTGGAAAAACTAATGTCAGAGGACTCTACCAGCTGCCGTACAATGAAATCCAAATCTCAGAGAAGCCAGGGTTTTCTTTGCTCCCTCAAGCCAGGTGGGACCAGTTTTGGTACCTATTTACTCCAAAGGGGTTCAGGAGGTTTTGGCCCATCTTTTTCTTCGAGCTAGGCTTTTCTCTTTTCGACGCGTGAGCAAGAGAGAGATATCAATTTGTAGATTTATTTTTTTTTATTTGTAGAAAAATTGTAGAAAAAGTTGCTTCTGTGGGAGGCGTCCAATGCTTTCAGAGAGACCAGGGTTTCATTGTGCCTTGTGGCAAGACATGCAAGGAACCACAACCACCATTAAGGCTGCTAAAAAAGGGGCTTGTTTTTCCAGTGTTTAAAATGACTGCCAGAATTGCTGGTTTCTGCTGATATTCCCCCGTGCCTGCAGAAGCCTACCCCTCAGGCTGATTTCTCTAAAGAAGGTTCAGTAAAAATAATTCAAGTGTTTCCAACGGAAAGAGAGAATAATACAGGATTTTGCCTATCCAAAAATGAAACCAAACCAAATGTTACAACAGTTGCACTGAGAATTCTTGCAGGATTCAAAATCTGGGGGGATCCTACCTAATACCGTGAACATACTTTTTACCTTTCCCATGACAAACCAAGCAAAATCAACCATGGTTTAAACTTCCAGAGTTCTTATTTGGATGATCTTCTTTATTAGGGTTGAGTTTAATGCTGAATTTGTTCATTGCAAAGGGCAGTGGGGTTTGTCCCTATCTGCTGGCTAAACCTACTCTGTACAGAGTATCTTACAGCAAAGCATGACTTTCACCTGCGGTTATTTCTCCTTCAGGGGCTTTCCACGTGACAAGCTCCAGGAGTGAGAAGATGAAACTGTCTCTCCTGTGCTTTTAGTGCTTCCTGCAGCTGGCAGCCTGACAGTGAGGGTAAGTGGAGAAGACAGCCTAGCTCCAACACAGAATGGGGGGGGAATAGCAACTGGGAGTGAGATGGAAAATAAATGCAAAGTAAGGGGTGGGACAGAAGGGCAGGTGAAGGCCTGGAAGAAGGAAGGATGGACAGAAACAGAAAAAAGGGCTGGGAAATAAGCTAGAAGTTAGAAACTGGTACAGAAAGTGGTGGACAGAGCGCAGGAAAGAAAGGAGGGGTAGAAGGAGGCTGAAGAGAAAAGGTTTCTCACCCGGGTAACACCCAGTCCTCCATAATTCAGAAACGGTGCCAAATTTTGGCATCCTTTTTCTTCCCAGGAAACCACTGTAAGTTCAGTGAGGGCTTCTGTATATAAACGTGTGTGTAAGCTTTCCCTCTCTAGTGGAACAGTCGTGCACTATGTGTATGTGGATGAACCTATTTCCCCTAGAAATGAGAGTGGGTAACTGGAATCCATATGTTTCTTACTCTTCGAGCACTTGACATTATAACCTGAAAGTTAAAACAATTTTTTTTTTTATTTTCAGTATAAAAGAGAGAGACCTTGGCCTCCTCCTGGGAAACACAACGAGGTATGCCCTTAATGCAAGCACAAATGGGACACTAAACAGGTAGACAACAAAATAAAAATAGCTGTGCTGTACCGTGAAAGGAAACAAATAGAGTTTGAACCTTAATTAACTCCTTCTTTAAGTATCAGACAGCAATCAGCACAAATTATGGAGTAGGAGCTTTTTGCTCTTGAAAACATGGAGTCTTTGCTTGCCTGCCTCCTCCCCTCCCCACAGCTGCGAGAATCCAGCTGAGATCAAGAATGTTGGGTTGGTTTTTTTTTTTTTTATAGCACTTGTAAAAATCAAGTCCACAATCAACTAGACAAAGCAAAGCCATCATGAAAGGAAGTAAACATCCGGCCTCGGTGTGCAAGTAAAGCGCTGGCTGAAACCTCTCCTCTCCAGCACAGCTGAAAGCCTGCTCAGCAGTCTGTGCGGAAGGAGCTGGCAGCCTTCAACTAGGCTCTAATGAGCCTCATCAAACAAACAAACAGAAAAAAAAAGAGGCTTCACAAATTAGCACCAAAGACAAGTGTTAGATGATTCTTCTGGTTCTGTACAGTGCATACATCCCCATCGCCTCTGGGGGTGGAGGGAATCTGTCCTAACACTACCCCTCCAAATGCGGAGCATCTATTTTAAAAAGGACATTCACCCTTCTTCTGGAGCCAGTAGTGCAAAACAGGTACTTCTGGGGGATGAGGCCCTTGACTCTTTGGGGTGAGATCAATCACACCTTGAAGTACCCCCCACTGTTGATGATAAAGTCCTGTCCAAACTCTTTGCACTGCTATTGTCTTCTGCTGACGGGTTCTGAGAAGGCCACCAGTTAACAGGGATGTTGCAAGGATGAGGAGCACAGCCCACCAAGCTAGGCTTCATGGCCACTGTCCCACCCACTTTGTGTTTCATTGACTTAATTGATGAGCGCCACTGTTCTGCATATCTGCATAAGGTGTGCCCCTTTCTCTTAGTACAGCATCTCATGTCAGAAAAAAAATATTACCTCACCCACTTGCAACACAACTAGGGGTATCGGTTTCTCACTCAGCACAGGACTATATTCCTCAGTAAAAATTGCATGTGATCTGAAAATATGGAGGGAACAATATATTCTTTACTACGCCAAAGTTTCTGCAAATGTGGCAGGAACAGCACAAGCTCCTTACTAAATTCCTTTTTTCGCCCCTCAAGGGCTCTGATTTGTGATAATAGCAGAGACTAGAGAATGTTTCTTACATAAAACCAAATGGCACAATTCTGCCTAATTATTTGCCCTTGAAAGGTGACTTTCTAATCTGTCTCCTGATGGACACTTTTTCCTCACTGTGGTTCTTTGCACAACTGTCCTCATGACAAATATCATTTGAGTTGGGGACAGGCCTGTCTGGAGTGCGCGCATCAGGAGCCTTTTCCAATAAGCTGCAGCTCCAGTCTTAACGAGAATAAGAGCCTTATGAGAACTACTGGGCTTTCCATAGCAAATACAGCTTTAGTACCACATACTCAAGCTTCTCCTTACTGAGGAATAAACTGTCAAATTTTGCTTTCTTCTAGTTAAAAAATAACCACATACTGCAGCGTTGGCATAGAGGGACAGGCTTGGTTTTAGTCTTGACTGCTCGGTCAGGAAGAAGGAATGCTGAGGTGGCTTCTGTGGAGGCATCTACACTAGCATTTTGGTTATCCTACGCTGCAAAGGGGTATGAGAGCAACCTGAAAGGAGGTTGTAGTGAGGTGGGGGTTGGTCTCTTCTCCCAAGTAACAAGTGATAGGATGAGAGGAAATGGCCTCAAGTTGCACCAGGGGAGGTTTAGGATCAATATTAGGAAAAATTTCTTCACTGAAAGGGTTATCAAAAATTGGACCAGGCTGCCCAGGGAATTGGTGGAGTCACCATCCCTAAAGGTATTTAAAAGACAGGCAGACATGGTGCTGAGGGACATGGTTTAGTGGTGGTTGTGGCGGTATTAGCTTGATGGTTGGATTCGATGATCTTAAAGGTCCATTCCAACCTAGATGATTCTATGATTCTAAATGGGATTTTTTCTGTCTGAAGCTGAACAAGAAAATGCGATGCCAAGACACTGCTGACATGCTTCAACCATGTGCAGTCCCTTGGGCCGGGCTGGACCTAGACCAAAGCAAAACACTCTGACCTGTAAATGTGGAGGTTGTTGCATCCTCAGCACCAACCGTTTCACTCTATAAATCTGCTTCTACTGGTCTGGACTGCCTGTTAATGTGGGCATAACCCAGTCATGTGTAAGGGCGGGGGTGTGACAGGGGGAGGTGTGGGGTCTTGGGCAACTGCCAAAGCGGGTGGGGAGATTTCATCAGCAGTGTGACATGGTGATGTGTCTGCAAGGGAGAGCAGTGAGGAAAAATAACCAAAAAAGGCTGCAGGACTGGAGGTGTCTGAGCAAGCCAACACACAGCATCTAGAGCTGCAGCCATGCCAGGTACTGAAATGGGTCTGGGAGGTGTGGGAGGAGAGGGGAGGTTGAAATGGGATATGCAGAGCTGCTCAGGGGAATCGGCTGCTTACGGTGATGGGGCTGCAGCACATTGGGCGTTCAGAGTGAGCACTTTGGACAAGAGATCATGTGAACTCTCAACTGATTTTAGCTTTTACAAATCCAAACCTGGACAGACGAGGCTGCAAAAAAACCAGGATGGTCCCAGTTTCCCCCAGCCTATTTCCATCCTGGTTGCAGACTAAACTCAGAAGCACTTTCCCGGGTACTCACCATGACTGAGTTTCACACACCGAAATCGCAGCCCAAGTCATGGCTACACAGGTTATGGCAAAACCTAACTCTTTTCGGTGAGTCATTATCCAGCTAAAATTAGAACAATCTTTTCTAAAATGGGTATCACTTTTCTAAAAGAAACCTGAGGAACAATAGACAGTTTCTAAAGGCAGTGACCAGTGAATCATAGTGAATTGCTGATGAAAATGCGACTTGGTATTGTTTGGCATGGCACATCCAGTGATGTCAGCCGAGTGCAGTAAAATGGAAATGATTGATCTTATCCTGCTTCACTTGCTGAAGGGGAGGCTTGGAATCAAGTTGTGCAAAGAAAAACTTTTGGTTTTTTGTTGCTTGTTTTAATTCATGAAGTAGCAGCTTCAGGATGTTTTCACTTTCCTAAGGACTTAATTCTGAAAATGTTGAAACCTTGTGTTTTTTGGAAAAGGTTTCTTTTTAGAACAATTTTATGTTGGATTAAACATGCTTTCATGAGCTGTTTTGGTCAGTCTCACTTCATGTGTTTTGGCAATGAGGAAAAAAAAAAAAAGCTTTTAGTGACGAACTGTGTCCTTCAGCTCTATCCCTGATTGACGTGTAAATTTAGAAAAATGATTCATGAGAAATAATCTGTTTGGTGGAGTGTAGCCACTCTGCTAGGCACTGAGGGAAGCAGCCAGAGCTGGGTTCAGTTTCTGGGGGCTGATAATAAACAGCAGCCTGAGCCTGCACTTAGAAACCTGTAAAAATTCAAGTTTCTGTACATTCGTTGAGCAATATGTCTTTCCTTCCAACTCTCAAATTACTTAAAAGAACAGTATCATCCTGAGAGAAGAGAGAAAAGGAAGACAAGAAAATAGAAATGACAACATAAAATAGCCAGCTACCCTTTCCTTTCCACACAACACTACCGTAACACACTCCTCCCATCTTCTTTCTCGATGGAGAAACTGCACCGGCAGCTGGAGGATTCCCACCCCAGATACCCCCCAGACCCTGCTGACACTGGAATGCTCCCAGGTTCCTGGTCCATCTCACACAGCATCCTTGGAGCTCCACCTGACTCCGTTGCATGATGCTGCAGCTCTTCATTGCTTCTTCACCAGCTTCCCTCCTTCACCTGGCACTTCTTCTAGCTCATCTTTTTTTTCCCATTTTTCCTTGGTAGCTTCTATTCTGCAACCAGACACCACACCGAAACACCACTTGACTTTGTTACCCAGAAGAAACTTCTCAGATATTTTTAATGTATTTTATCTAAAACTTTTGCATTCCAAGGCCTCAAGTGATTGCACTACATCATGCAGAATATTCACCCCAGTGTGTTTAGCTAGAGCTGGGGATCCCTGACTTTCCCACTTTATTACAGCCATATTTTTTACTCCCTTATAGCGTGAATTTTTAATTTCTTTAACAAAAATACCTCAATTTTTGATAAAGTAAAAAATGAAAATTGAGCCCTGTCTATTGGTTCCTTCCATGCAATCCCCTTCTCTATGCCAAGGCCAATGGAGTTTTCCTCTTCCTGGATCTTTCATTCATCTTTAGGAAACAGTTCCTTTTTCACTCCACTCCAGCAGGATTACAAGCATTTACCCTCACCTAGGTTTTCAGTTTCATCATGAACACATTACAGGTTCCCTAAGACTTAGCCTATATTGCTAGTAGTCACATAATATTTGTTTATCTCCAGATTTCTTCACTTGTTGCCAAAACTGGATGAGTGCAAGATGCCATGTGGGACATGGGTATTTATTTTTAGCAGAGAATCCATCATACTATGTTGTTTTGTTATTTATACCTCCTTAATCCAAGACCACAGCAGTGCCAGAGCAGAACCTAGCTCTTTTTAGCTGAATAAGCCAGTTCTACAGCGCATATTGACCTCACTGGTTAATGACAGTGGCTCATGATCTGTTAATTCACTAACCATTTCTTCTTCCTGCTGTCGCTGTCATTCATTTATTGTATAAGAAAACATTCAGCCCTTGAAAGCAGCATCTCTGCAGGAACACACCAGCATGGGAAGCTGTGTTTAGAACCTCTTCTCTTATGTAGAAATGTTAAAACAGTCCCCCATTTTCCACTGAAATGTAAGAAAAAAACTTATACCACGAGGGTGATCAAACACTGAGACAGGTTACCCAGAGAGCCTGTGGAGTCTCTGTCCTTGGAGATACTCAAAGACTCACTGAACACAGCCCTAAGCAATGTTTCAAGCTGACCATGCCCTGAGCAGAGGACTGGACTAGATGACCTCCAGAGGTGTCTTCCAGCCTCAGCCATTCTGTGATTCTGTGAATTCTACACAATATGTATACAACACACAAAAAGAGTGCTTTAATTTGTTTTCTGAGTGCTAGAACTTTCTCCTCTGAATTGAGTCTTCAACAGCAACAGGCAGAGACCTCTAATCTGACTGAGGACATATCTACAGCACAACGTTAGTTAGGAATAATCCATCTAGCATGGGTATCATTCCATTCTAGCTGTTAAAGTGCAGAGCTTGGAGTGGGATTCTCTAGAAACTGAAAATAATGCTAATTTGGGCACTGAAACTAAAAAAGACAATGCAGAACCACTTGTTACACCTCCAGACCATCTTCTGTGTGACTGTAGTATGGGAAGTGCTGAGGCAGTGGAGAAGCATTATCCTGCGGCTATAAACCACAGTTATGGATTGACATGGCACCTTGGCTAACACCTGTGTGTATGGGTTACAAGGTACCAAGAGTCAGATTCTTCTCTAGGTGACCCTACATGTTTGTATAATACACTTCTCCTTGTAAGAGGAACTCTGTTGTCTGTCTCAGGATTTAGTAATTCAGTAATTTTGAAAAGGTCAGCTCTGGAATTTAGCCTATTAATCAAAATGTAGGCAATTCATTGCAGGCTAAGTGGTAATTTCAATTTAGCATCAACCTGAGGGCACATGCCTCATCCTTTTAGCTGACTAAATTTATCATTAATAGAAACATTGAAGTAAACGATGTCATTGCTGGCAGTGTACCGATCTACCATCAGGATCAGATGATGTGTATAATTCCTGAGCTGCACAGAGGAAGGGCAATCAGTTTAACATGGACTTGTAAATAAATGCAATGGGTTAGCTTGTCAGACATTTGTATAATGGAGAGTGTTAGCTTTGCCTTAGGCAGCAAGGGGGGGACAGAAAAAAGTGGCTCCAATTAAATATTTTTTATACTTCTCTTAAGAATTCTAATGATATGACTTAAAGGTTAATGTTACACACATACACATGCTTTCCTTTTGTTTTCAAATATTTTCATAACCCCATTTTCTGCTGAAGTTCAGAGACAGGAGTGTTGGCTTACAAAGACCTGGGGAAACAGTCTATACTTACAGAACCCATCAAAGAATAGAAATGATTTCCTTCTGCAAGTGGAAAATCAAGATGTGAAAGGCTAGAATCGCTCTGCTTAACCAGAGAGCAGTGGAGGTCCCTCTGTAGGTACCAGAGAGGTAGGTACATCCTGAAATCAAATCAGATCTTAGCTGGGTTGAGCCACCTTCTGAATCCTCTCTGTCTCTCACTGTTGGCTACAGGGAAGACACAGGATAGCTAGTCTGCCAGCATAGCCACTTCAGGTAGATGCTAACGCGGGGGGGGGGCGGTAAATCCCCGCCTAAATGATTTGCTTCGGTTGTCACAGCTTGGGGTAGCTGAGTAATTAAACCAGGTTTTCCAGAATGCCAGTTAACATGGCAGCCACAAACGAGGATTTCTGACCCTACAATACATACAAGACTTCTCTATTACCAACACAGACATCACTTATCATGCCTGTCAGTCATCTATGATGGTATATTCGCCATTTTCCCCTCAAATTTATAACACAACAACAAACAGTAGTCTTTTGCAATAAGACATAGGCATTTACTCTGGTTAAAAATATTATTTTGCTCCCGAAATGTACTCTCTATCATATAGTCAAGAATTGGACCCTTGTATTATACAAAGTGATAGTGAGGTATTTCATGAGAAAAAATGATATGCCTTGACTGGAAATGTTTTAGTAGGTTTTTGCACCTGAAACAGAAAAAAAAATTCAAAGCATCAGTCATATTTGCAAAAAGAAATGTTCCCGAAGAAATAATTATTTCTGTAAGAATTGTAAAAATGCAGATATAATGATAAACCATTTAAAATGTATTGTTTGGAGTTCCCCTAGATCCCCCTAAGGGCATTCTGCCTAGACTGACATCCTCCTGTCCCTGGAAAATTTTAAGGGAAATGAAGCTTCACAATTCTCAACAGGGGAATGTTTCGGTTGAACAACTGCAAGCAGATTCACAGTCTAAGAGTTTCAGTGGAAACACTGGTGATAATGAGACAGCAAGTCCTGTCCCTTCAAATAGGTTTTGTATCAGTTTGTCAGTACAAAACCATGTTCAACAAAATTGCTAAGATTGAGTAAAAAGGTAGATGCCTACATTTACATTTTTCAAATTTTTAATGTCCTTTCTAGACTTAAAGCTAGGCTGGCAACTCCTCCTGTGATGTAGTGTTTCTTATAATATTTAGAGTTAATATGCAGTCCCTACTATAATTTGTAGATATGGAAATGAAGGACAAATTGATCTCTGGTGTACATAGCAGCTGAATTTGCTGTTATACTTTTAATCTGAATTGTCCTGAGCCTTAGTTGATCACTGGCCTTCATCTTCACCTAATCTTCATCTGCTAATAAACATGAAGCCACTACTGACACTGCTGAATGCGGTTGGAGCACAGGGATAGCACACAAAACTGAGCAGGCCATGGGATTGGAGGGGAAATAGGAATGGTGACAACAGAGGACTTGATCAGGATGCTCAGAGGGTTGTGGTTAGTGGTGCAGAGTCTGGTTGGAGGT